>OU898279.1:8696890-8766017 GCA_918026665.1 Diabrotica balteata | reverse complement strand
CATTTTCTTTCAACTAGAGCTCCACCATTCTTCTACACGTGTTTGAGCTTTTGCCTTTCGTCAGGAAGACTTAAAAATCGAATTAAAAGAAAATGCTGTTTATCTATGTGGAGTATTTATGAGCCTATAACGGTTTACCGTTAAGAAAACATTATAATTCGTATCATATAGATACTAATAAAATATTCTGTAGCAAGAAAAACTATTACATATAAAAGGAGAAGTGTCAGAAATGTATTTTAGAAGAATTATACTGGTAATCGTTGCCTCTTTGCTCTGAAGAATGTACTAAGATTGTTAGTGTATGAAAATTATGATCTGAATTAATAGTTATGTTATAAACATTTCTACTAAAATATAAATTTTTATAATTCTGTACATTTCGTATCGGCTCTAGGCATAAACTGTAGTCGTCTTGTGAATTTTTCCTATTAATAACAAATATTTGAGTTTATTTTTTTAATCTACGATCCTTACTTCATTACTAAAATCTCCGATATCTAGTTTTATTAATCCAAAGTTCACATAAACGAAACTTCCATATCTCCAAAGTAAACTACTTAGCCTATCGTGTTGACAAGTCTTATTTTCCTCACCTAAAGTGTTACTTGTAAAGCCCTTGTGATTACCGAAAAATGTTGATGGCTCTGATACGTTGCATGGCGCTACTGACATGTACCACGCCTGTCGAAAGGTAATTAAATTTAATGAGTACTATTAGGGTAGATAACTACTTTTAAAACGTAGGTTCCATATGGTTTTATTGACACGTTGAAAGACTCAATTCTGCCGGAGTTGGAATAAAAAATCGATTTGAATTAATATTTGTCGTTGGGAATTAAAAGCTCATTAACAACGCGGAGTCCAAATTTTGTATATTTTTGGGAAAATATAATGTATAATGTATAATATATAATATAAAATTATTACAATATAACAAATTGTTGAATTTTTTGTTCTGATATAAAAAATTTTATGAATTCTTCAAATTTTTTTTAGATAATTATAAGTAGTTAATCAGGGATTCTACAGTATTCACTGCCTTTCCTCGCTCAACCGTTTTCATCTCTGTCTGTTGTCCCATTCTCCATCGTTTAGGCTTCTCTTACTCATGGCGTCGTCTACTTTGTTCCTCTAGGCACTTCGGGGTCGTCCTCTTTCCTCCTTCCTATGGGGTCCATTCGCTTATTCTCTTTATCCATCTGCTGTCGCTAGTTCTTCTTACATGTCCATACTACTTTAGTCTTTTTATTCTATATATGATTCTATATATGTTAGTATGTCTGTTTCTATTGATGTTCTTTGCTTTATTTTGGCATTAGTTCTCCCATCCATTCTTGTTACTCTGCAGCATCTTAGCAGGCATTCCATCTCTGTTGCTACTATCTTACTGCTGTTTTTATTGTTTATAATCCAATTTTCAGCCCCATATGCCCTTTTCACTAATGTTTTATAAATCTGTGTTTTTGTCTTCATATTTAGGTGTCTATCCCACCATACTGTTGGAATCAGTAGATCTTCTATGTCTTCTTCACTTGTAGATAGGTACACTGTTTTCGCGAGGTTAATATCTTGGCCAGTCTAGGTATATTCTTCTTGTAGTTTCTTCATCATGTAGCTGAGCGCGAAAAATATATAATGAAGCATTTATGGAGAATTTAGAAACTACTGAGCAGTCAAAAGTTATTAACGAATCACTAAACAATGTCGAAGATATCACTGATATACCTACTAAAATGAATAAAGAGGTTAGTGAAGTATCAGAATCTTTAACAGACAGTACAGATGTTGGTGAAGAATTAATTGCAGGAAAAGAGGAGCTCATTAAAGAATTTGCTGTCTAAAATTCTACGATAAATTTAACAGAATTAGGAGTGGATAATTAAAACTGTTCAAAGTAATTAGAGGGAATCTGAAGTGCAGAATCAAGAACGATAAGCTCATGGATATTCTAAAGGCAACTGATCTGAATAATAAAGACCTTCTAGTAATCAAGAACATATACTACAAAAGACCTTCTAGTAATCAAGAACATATACTACAACCAATCAGCAACCATTCGGGTGAAAGACCAACTAACAGAAGAAGGTGGAATAAAGAGAGGAGTACGACAGAGCTGCATACTCCCTCCCCTGTTATTTAACGTCTATTCGGAACACGTCATGAGCCAGGCATTAGAGCATATCGAAGAGGGTATTCTCATAAATATATATCAGGAGACAAACTGAAGTGTGATAACTATAGAGGTATAGCCTTATTAGATTCGATATACAAAATCTTGTCAAGAATATTGAGAAATAAACTAAATTTCTACACGGAAAGAATCCTGCATGAATATCAGGCCGGCTTTAGAAAGGACAGATCTACTGTAGACCAAATCTTCTCATTAAAGGAGATGCAAACGACTTGTTATGAAGGTAAAATTCCCCTGCCTGTTTTGTTTGTGGATTTTAGACAAGCATATGATAGAGTTGATAGAGTCAAAATGTATCGAACAATGGAACATTTGGGTATACCAAAAAAACTAATCCGACTATTTAAAATGACACTTAATAACTCTACTTGTGAAATTGCTTGGCAGGGTCACATAACAGATTAATTTACGGTTGCAAAAGGATTGAGACAGGGGGATCCTTTATTCACTACATTATTCAACTTAGTATTATAAACTGTAATCAGAAAATGCGGCATGAAGGTGGAAGAAACGATCATGAAAAATGAGCACCATTGCTTGGCATTTGCTTATGATCTAACGATCCTAACAAAAACCGAGAAAGAATTAAGAAGAGTTGTGAAGAAAATCATCGAAGAAGCACAGAAATTCGGATTGGAACTAAAGGAAGACAAAACCAAATATACGATCATGGGCGGGACAGTAGGGAAAAAAGAAGACTTTAGTGTGAGGTCAGTAAGTGGTAAAAGCTATAGTTTTAAAAGGGTGGACAATTTTGAATACCTGAGTGTAGTTTTGGATGAAACTATAAAAGAGAAATTACCCTTAAAAACGAAAATTTCTTTATTGAGACGCTACGTGTTTACAGTGCTGCTCTATGGGGTTGAATCAAGAACACTAATCGAGGAATCCATGGGAGAACTCGAGGGGTTTGAGATGTGGTGTTATAGACGGATACTGAGAATCTCCTGGGTAGACCGAATAACAAACATTGAAGTTCTACGTCGGATGGATAAAACATGTGAAATTATATCCACAGTGAAACAGCGCAAGCTAGAATATCTTGGACATATAATGCGAAACGATCATAGATATAACCTGCTGCAACTTATATTACAGGGAAAGGTCTACCGAAAGAGGGGACCAGGAAGAAGAAGAAGAATATCTTGGCTCCAACTTACGAAAATGGTTTTCCTTGACCACTTCAGGATTATTTTGAGCTGCGGTCAATAAAGTTAGAATTGCCATGCTAGTAGCCAACATCAGTAACGGATAGGCACCGCAAGAAAAAGAAGATCCAAAAATCGGTCATGTCAAACAGTTAATTGGTGAAAAATTAGGGTTTAGAATTATCAACGAAATATAGCTTTCGTTAAATTTGAATAATTTCATTTTGTAGCAAATCTGAATTTTCAAAAAGACCAATATTTTTCGTGTTATGACACACACCAAAAATTACAATACCTAAATCATGCAAAATGTAAATGTGAAAAGTCAATTACTGGCCGCGATTCAATTTTGAGCGTTCGTTCGCGAGTGAAATCATCGAAACAAATTGAATAAATAAACCCAAAATGTAAAAGGAAGGCAGAAACAATATCGCAACAAAAGCTCTCCTGTAAACTGAAATGAACATCCATTACAATCAGCGAGAAATTAGCATTCCGAAAAGCGGCTTCCGCGGCTCCGGAATTTAATTATACACAATTCGGTGATGTAATATTTATGTATTTATTTAAATGCGATGGTAATCCTCTGGCCGAGAGGAATCCATTGGTATAAGGGGAGTTTCCACCACCGACTTTGGATGCTTTATTTAAATCACCGAATACCGCATACTGTTTACGGTCGCTACACTTAATGACTTTCTAAGGTGTCTTAGAGGTTTTAGCGTTTATTTTATCGTGAGCACAGCATCTCTCAGGACAATTGCTCGGGAAGAGAGAAAAAACTCATTTCAATAACTGCTCTCCACAATAACTTGCATTTACATAATCCTTAGCCAGTAGATTTTGTTTAAACAATGATTGCTTTTAATTCCGTTTATATATGCTGTATAATATCCAAATACACATAAAATTTAATGAGTTTTTCTACAAAAGCATAAAGTGACGGTTAAAAATTGTTACGATTTATATTACATAGCTATGAAAAAGTGATAAAAGTATGCGTCTTATCTCCATCCAATTTAGTCCTATGTGGCATATTATTTTAAGATGTTAAAGTTATCAGTGGATTTGGTAACATGGCGACGTATGACTCCACATGAAGTTGCTGGTCCTGAGACAACGTGTCTACGAGGAATTGATGATAGCAACTGTAGACACATCAAGTCCTCGTAGACACTTTATCTCAGGACCAGCCATTCATGTGGAGTCATACGTCGCCATGTTACCAAATCCACTGATAACTTTAGATTTTATAAGGTTTTGAAGGTCAAAAAGACATCTGTTGCCGGCCTGAATCCTGTTGTTTATTTCTTGTGATCCGTTATTGTCTTCAGTTATTGTTGTTCCAAGATACTTGAATTCTCTAACGCGCTTAAAGTTAAAGTCATCGATGTGATGTTCTGACCGATTCTGTCTCTGCTTTGGATATTGCGGCTCATATACATATATTTCGTCTTGTTTTTGTTGACTTGGAGCCTCTTCTCTGCTTCCTTCTCGAACCTCGCGAAAGTCTTCTTCATCCTTAATAGTGTGTTTCCTATTAGATCGATATCGTCTGCAAACGCCAGTAGTAAGTTTGGTCCTTCTCGATGAAATACTATATTCGGTTTTTCAATTGCACTTGCACAGTCGGGCCCTGCATACTCTATTAAATACCTATTTAAAATCCATGAACATCTGATGAAGCTTACGATCAAACTCCCAGCAATTTTCCATTATCTGCTTTATTGTGAATATCCGGTCAATGGTAGAGCGGTCCGGTTTAAATCCGCATTGATAATTTCCAACGATTCTTTCTGTGTATGTTTTGGTTCTTTTGTAGCAGGATATTTGCACAGATGTCATAGAATGTTCCTATATGATAGAAGTAGCTTTTCTGTCAACACAGAACAGAATATTTAGTCTGCAGAACAGAAAGAGAGAGGGCAAATATTTATTCTACGGGACAGAAAGAGAGAGAAAATAAAGACAGAGGGGGCCAACTACTTTTTGAAGGACAAATAATAAAAACGAAGCTGGAGGTAAAAGAATTAATAAATTAATAAAGAATTTAAAATGAAATAATTATTTAAATATAAATAATAAAGATGTAACGTTTATAACGTTACAAAACATGTTATTATGTTGACGTTAAAACATTGTGCTCTTCTGGTAATGTTTTAGAGTTTAAATTTTTTAACAGCACATCAATAAATGTTGGATCACTTTGTAATTCACTTTTAAGCAACTCGAATTCCCTTTGGTATCTAGTACATTCCAATAAAATATGCTGTAAGGTGCCTAAACTGCCACGTGATCACTGATTTGTATTGATCACTTTCAGTCTAAATAAAGAACTGGAATACTGCAATGTACACTACTCGTACGGCACATTTGTGAAAATACACGCCTCCGTAGGTTGAGGAACCTAGAGAAGGGTTTACATGGAATAGTAATATATTTACAATATTTAATTCCTTTTACATGTCCTATTTGTTGGAACACATTTTTTTAAATTTAGTTTTCTTTATATTTAGTTTAAAAATCTTTAGACTTTTGTTCTTCAGTAAAAGGTGAGTTTGTGTGTCTGTTGCAGCCTTACAACTTGGGCTTGTAAATTTTTCCAGAGCACTTTTTGAATCATTACAAATAAAACTTTTGTTAAAATCATTCTATTAAATTAATCCCAAATTAATTTTTTATCTATTTTTAGTCTTGCTGTCAGTTCGGTGGTTTCGTTAAGGTACTAATGCCCACATTACCTTGTTCATCTTTGGATTCATCTGTGAAAATTAGTTAATATTCAAACCAGTTATCAAGGTAGAATGACATAAACTAGGCTTGGTTATTTTCTTATGTTAACAGTTTTATAAACCAAATGAGAAATTTGATAATTGAGCGGAAAGGAATGACAAGGAAATAAAGAGTTAGGTGCTATCTCATGAATCTTATGTAGCGCATTCTAAAAGACCGCCAGTATTGGTGCAAAGTATTTTTTGTTCCAGAAACTGAAGTAATTCAGAAAGACTATGAAATTGCTGAATTTTATTGAGAAGTATATTGGGTTGTTATATTCTACCAACATTAATAAAAATTTTGATGCTACCCAAATCATTCTAAGATCTAACGGCTTTTTTCTGCACTTCAACAAAATAATAGCAATTGGAAAATACCTCATAAATCCCGCTTTGTTTAAAGAAAACTTTATCTAGTTTTGTAAGTTAGGAACGGTCCATAATTAAGGTGTGATCTAATACAGGCCTTATATAAAATAAGAAAAGTAGTAGGATGTGCTCTCCACCATGTTTGACACAGGCATCGAATAATAATGACTCCACTGAACTCAGAAGTGAAAAGGGCAATCAAACAGAGCAAACGGGAAAAAGATCCAGGCCCAGACGACATATAAGGTTGAGTTCTAAGTAAAGAGGTTCTAACAATGTTGAGTGAAGACAATAGGGACGCCTTGGTAGATCTTTTTAATGGCATTTATGGGTCCGGTCAAATACCACAGGACTGGCTTCTTCTTATGGTGCCCTATCCAATACAAATGTATTGGATAGGGCACCATAAGAAGAAAGAATTCTTTATCGTCATCTTTTTGATTTGGCTTTTCCAAGAAAGGGAACTATCTAATATAACTCCTAAATGGGAATTTTTTATTACACAATTCTCCCAATAGATGAATTGGTGGAGGCGGTCCTCAAGTTTGGCCTTCACGATCATGTGACTTTAATCTTCTTACGGTGCCTTATCCTTAAGGACGTTGGCCATTACATTTGCCCATTTAATCTTATTTGTAGCAGCCCTGAATAGTTCTATGGAGGTCATGTTCGTCCATTGCCGTAGGTTTTTAAGCCAAGAGTTGCGACTTCTTCCTGGTCCTCTTTTGCTATTGACTTTGTCTTCGATTATAAGTTGGAGCAGTTCATACTTTTGATTTCTTGTAAGAAATTATTCTGGTTCATGTAGGATATTCTGAGCATTTTACGGTAACACCAGAGTTCGAATGCTTGGATTCTTTTTTGTGTTGCTTCTGTCATTGTCCAGGCTTTAACACCATAGAGCAAGGTGAAGAAAACATAGCTCTTAAATATTCTAGTTCTCAATGAGATGCCTAGCTGGCGGTTGCATAGAACTTTTTGCATTTTGTAAAACATTGTACTTGCTTTTTCCAGGCATATTCTTATCTCTAGTGAGTGATCTCAAGTTTCATCAAGATTACTTCCAAGGTACGTTGTTCTTGTTACTCTTTCTTTGTTACTCTTGAACGGATTCAAGATGCATTTTAAGAAATAAAAAATAACCCAGACGAGATTAGGAAATCAGTCAGACATTTCACAAGAAGAGCAAAACGTTACCTTTAACAAGGTGGTGATTATTTTGAATAATTACTTTAGTTTTAATAACAGTTATTTTTCTGCAAACTTTTGCTGTTTTTTTATGTGAATTTCACATAAATATGTATGCGTAAAATTTGATTGTTTCTATTATTTTTATATAAAATTATTCGTGTTACCTTATCTGTACAATATTTAATAGAACCATTTTTTATTCACGTAATAATTAATAGCGATACGGCTCTGGCTTTGCCCCAACTAACTCTTGTATAACAACTATACATTTGACCCAGCAGTTCTGCGATAGAGGAAGTAGGTATAGAAACAGTTGGCTTATGTAATCTAATCGGATAAGTTGCAATGAGAAGGTTGAAAGGCACGCAATAAATTGATTAAGGTAAAACTAGAAAGCCAATATCGTGAATCCTACATAATGTAAACAAATCTTGTTATCGGCTTCTTTAATCTATTGCCAGCTGCGTTGCCAAAGCTAATTTGGAAATGTCATAATTTTTCTAAAGAAACTATTTACTTACGTGAGGCATGAAATATTTTTTGTATAAGCTTCGACTACCGAGAGTTTTGGATATTCGCTTAATACTTTAATAGCCATGAATTTTAATGATGTGAATAAGAGGATTGTCTATAATATCTAATAATCTTTAAACTGCAACTATGAATTAATTGTGGTTAATAGGTCGACCAATGTATCTTAGTAACTATAGCAGTCCTGACTCAACGCTTTTCTTCTTCTTCTTCTTAATTTAGGACTCGAAGTCCAGGAGGTCTCGATGTATTGGCTTTTCAAACCTTTTTTCAATTTTTGCTCATTCCTTTTTCCGTTCCTAGAGTGTAACCAGCATTGGGTGTTAGCGTCCTCATTTCAGTTGTTCTTACAGTACTGTGCGAATTAATGGAATCGTAGGTTATTTTAATGAAAAAACAGTTTAATTAAAAAAATATATTTTGACAAAACTATAAAGGTAAATTTACATCATTTAGTAGAAAATATGTCCCCGTTTGGATGCAATTACTGCTTTTACCCGTTTTGCCATAGATTCTACCAAGTTCTGACAGTTCCCAGATATCGTTTTATCTCGATATCGAATTACCGGGCCAATCTAAGACATTAATCTTCTTATTTTTAAAAAATTCTATCATTTGCTTTGACTTATGACAGGCAGCAGAGTCATGTTCAATGACGTATAATATATAGACTCGGTGAACGCTTTAAAAAGTGTCCAAAACATGAATACCTTTGTTATTGTTTATTGTTTTGATACGAAGATGCACGAAGTTCATGATTTCTTACGAAGGATCACGAAGTTGATCTTGTGTTTGAAAACATCATGGACGTACTCCATTTTGTGTGACAAGCAAATTTTATTTTAAATTGTTGAGAGTTATTTACTTACTATTTTAGTAAAATGACATACTATTTTATCAAAATAATTATTTCTCTTATAGACGGGAACAAAAAGAAATCATAAATATTTAATTTTAATTAAAAAAATAATTATTGTCATTAACATATAAATGAGCACGCCGCTGTTCTGATAAACATACCTTCAACCTTGAGCCGAGATCTTTCGGACACTCGATTCTATAGCGAGAATAGGGGACTGCTTAGTCTATATATTATACGTCATTGGTCATGTTGAATAATCGCTCCTCCTTGGTGCTGACATTTTTGGAGTACTGTGTCCAAATGCTATTCCAGCATGGATTTTTATTTTTAGCTGTTCATCATGCCTACTGATTCAACCTGCCTTCATGCCTGCTGATTTTCAAATTTAACCATTTTATTCATAAATTCAGGTGAAAGTGTTGTTAAAACCCCTTTACTCAAATGAGTTAGCCAAGTATACTCATTTGAATCAGATGACTTCAAATGTTTGTCAGGCTGCTTAAGCTTATGGCAAATGTAGCCTGCCAAATTTTCTAGTCCATCATACTTCTTCTTATGGTGCCTATCTGTTACGGATGTTGGACACTAACATGGCTATTCTGACTTTGTTGACTGCTGCCCTGACGCGGCTGCGGCTCTGGCTTTTTCAATGCGTATTCTTATTTCTTTATTTATATCCCAGATATCCTTAACGTTTGCACCCAAATAGATAATATTTTTGACTCTTTCTAACTCTATTCCATACTCTCTGATGTTCGTTGATTGTAACTTCGTTTTGCTGACAACCATAAGTTTTGTCTTAGAAGTATTAAGTTTTAGCCTATATGCATCACATGCTTCGGTTACCCTGTTTAAGTCTTTGCAGGTCTTTTTCATTGGAGGCAATAAGTACCGTGTCGTCTACATATCTGAGATTGTTGACATTAATTCCGTTGATTTTAATGCCTGTATCTTCACATAGACCACAGGAATTTACGAATAATAACAAACCTCTACTGGAATCAAAGAGCACAAATCTTAATAGATAACGAACCCAGTCCAGAAATTGAAATCAGGAGAGGAGTAAGGCAGGGATGTATTATGTCCCCATTACTATTTAATGTATAAAGTGAAGCCATTTTTGAAGAAGCATTACTATCTCAAAGTGAAGGAATAATAATTAACTTCTTCTTCTTCATGTACCATGTCCTTTCAGAACGTTCGTTACTATCATAGATATTTTATTTTATTCACTGCCACCCTAAATAGCATGCTTGTATTAACACCATACAAATCTCGCAAGTTCTTCAACCATGAGGTTCTTCTTCGTCCTGGACTAAGTTTGCCTGCTATTTTTCCTTGCATGATATTTTGTAGCAACCTATATTTGGGACCTTTCATTACATGTCCGAAATACTCCAGCTTTCTCTGCTTGATGCTTTTTATGACCTCAGTAGTCTTGCTGAGACGCTCCAGTATTGTGTAGTTACGAATCTTCTCCACCCAGGTAACTTTTAAAATTCTTCTACAGCACCACATTTCGAAAGCCTCAAGGCGATTTAGATCGGTTTTTTATTCACAGTCCAGAACTCGACAGCATAAAGTAAGACCGACAACACGTAGCAGCGAAGTAGGCGGATCCTTAATGCCAATTTTAGGTCTCTGTTACAAAACATCCTGGACATCCTTCTAAAAGCAGCTCTGGCCTGCTCTATCCTGGATCTAATTTCGCCGTGATTTTCTGCGTTACAATTTAATTGCTATCCAAGGTAGACGATTTTATCAACTTGCTCAAGTTTGGTATTATTTACATATATAGACGGTTTTATATGCTGTTGTTTACTTATTACGAGTATTTTGGTTTTCCTTATGTTAAGATCCAGACCTGCCTCCCTACAACTCTCAACGACACCATCAAGTAGTGTTTGCAGATCTTTTGTTCTTGACTAGAAGCTAGGAGCGCTGTTTCGTCCGCATATCGCAAATTATTGATGACTTCGCCATTCACAAGTATCCCTTCTTGTTTTTCAGAAAGTGCTTTTCTGAAAATTCTTTCGGAGTAAAAGTTAAAAAGGAGTGGTGACAAGAGACAGCAATGCCGTACTCCTCTTTTAATATTAAGAGCTTATGATTCCACACCATCTACTAAAACTGATAAGATATGCAGATGACACCGTGATTATGGCAAGCTCTGCTAAACTATTAAAAATTACTGATAAACAAAACAAACAGTTTCTGTGAAAAATATGGACATAAATATAAAAAAGAGCAAATACATGATAATAACAAAAAAAAACAAATATACCAACAAACTACATTTGGAAAATGTACCGATAGAATGGGTTGATAAATACCTGGATTTCAGACAATAATGATCAAACAACCGAAATAAGAAATAAGAGCTAGGGTAGAAATTGCAAGAAATGCGTTTGTAAAAATGAAAACAATTCTCTGCAACAAAGATCTTAGATTAGAACTGAGAGTAAGAGCACTGAGATGCTACGTGTTTTCGATACTGCAATATGGACTTAAAAGCTGGATATTGAAGCAAGAACACATAAACAAGATACAGTCCTTTGAAATGTGGTGTTACAGGAGGATGCTTAGAATACCATGGACACAGAAGAAAACTAACACGAAAGTATTGAGGGAAATGGGCAAAGAATGCGAAATAATAAACACAATAAAAATAAGAAAGTTACAATTACTGGAACACGTAATCTCGACTGACGCAAGATAATGCTCGTCAGAACATCGCAAGAATAACACGGGATTACTTGGATGGAGTTGAGAGTCGTTTCTTACCATGGCCTCCAAGTGGTAAGTAGTTCAGACTTAAATCCAATATAGTAGAATGAGATATTCAGGAACAACGTATTCGACGTAACCATGGTGAGTTTGAAACCATGAATAACACACTTTCCTAAATATCATTTTCCATAAAAAAAGTTTATATTTAAAAAAAAATTGTTTCTTTGCAGATTTTCAATTTTTTTAAAATTATTTATTGTTTTTTCTGTGTAACATTTTTAAGTTGTAATAAATTCGACTTTTAAATTTTGTTTATTATTAAATACTTAATTGGAAACATCTTAAACTTTTTTAAATGCCAGTTTTTAGGAAAGATCCGAGTGTCCGTTTAATTTTACACCTCAGTGTAATTTCCTATTATTTTTTTTATTATAAATCAATTTTTTTTTCAGACTTTTAAGATATTATTTTCAATTAAAGATATTCCATGTTTGTCAGACTGCGGGAAAAAAGACTGCGATTCTATTGGTGCTAAAACGAGAAGATTAACGAATAACATTATCGTTATCACCGGCTGTTTCTTAGTTATTCACATTACTTGGCGAGCGGGCAACACTGTTTACTACAATATAATAGATTTCATTAGGTTTGAAACACAGGTAGGTACAGTCGAAACAAGTGTTCGGTTTCGATTACCATTCGCCAAAGGCGGAGTTTTACCTGGAGTTCGACCACACCTACTGCCAACCTGTTTTAAAAAATTCCCTTGTTAACAAGGTAGCCTCGATCTAAAGATGGCCGCTGACGCCACAGTAGTCTGAGTATTTTTTACTCTTTTACTTTAATTGGTGTTAAGACTGATGCAAAAGTCGTTAAGATATGGCTGTGAACGTGCTTTGTATCGTTTATTGGTGATTTAACTAAATGTCGCTTCTTTATTTCGAATTTATTATCCCTGTTTACATAATACCAAGTTTTATGGAACTTTGACTTGTTTTATGGCTGCGTTAAAATATTTACATATTTTGATGAGAATTATAGAGACGCAGGCCGACAGCGCGTATTTTTAATGCGTTCTACCGAGCTACTGGTAAAGCCACTAACACTTAATATATTATAAACATGTTTTAAATTTCTGCGAAGTACTAGACGAGACATACAGTCTCTGAACGAAGATAGACGTTGGACGAGAAATGTAGGTACCTACTTCGTTAAGTTTGCAGTTTTATTTATCTTTTTTATCTCTACGTTAACATTTTAATACTGGATGGTAAATGTCAATGATGAATATATTACAGAAATGTATAATTGTACTTGCGACCCTGTGTGAAAATATCTGCGAGATAATAGTAAGGGAGAGGAAGGCAATGGATAATTGTAAACATTTTATGTTTCTGTATATAGGAATTATACTGCTTGAAAAGCAAGGTACTGACTGTAACACTTTAACTGTGGTACACATATTAAAATCGTATTATGAAGGTAAATAAGTGATGATTGTACAGAATTTTTTGTTTATTATGTTGCAGCCGAGTTTTTAAAATATACAGTATTGTGCGAATTAATGGAATCATAGGCTGTTTTAATGAAACAACAGTTTATTTAGTAAAAAATTATATTTTGACAAAACTATAAAGGTAAACTTACATTATTCAGTAGGAAATATGTCCCCCTTTTGCAGCATTTACTGCTTTTACCCGTTTTGGCATAGATTCTATGAGTTTCTGACAGTTGTCAGATATCCTTTCGTCTCGATACCAAACCTGAATGGCCGCTTCTATCATTTTTGTTTTAGTGGTAGTCGATTTTTCGCAGTCTAGCTTTGCAAATGGCCCATAAATTTTTAATGAGGTTGAGGTCGGGCGAATTACCGGGCCAATCTAAAACATTAATCTTCTTATTTTTGAAAAATGCCATCATTTTCTTTGATTTGTGACAGGGAGCAGAGTCCTGATGAAGAATCGCTCCTCCTTGGGGTTGACATTTTTGGAGTTGTTTGTCCAAATACTTTTCCAACATGGATTTGTGTTTTTGGCTGTTCATCATGCCTTCAATTGGCACCAAAGATCCAACCCCCATGTATGAAAAACATCCCCAAAACATTTTCTTGTGAATATTGAAAAAATGAAAAAAATTCATAGTGATTCCATTAATTCGCACAATACTGTATATTCCTTATTCTATTTATATACTTTCCAGCAACAATATTTTTTTAGTACAAATAATCTGTAAAATTTGTTTTGTGTTTTGCCATTTTTTTCATAGAATATGAAATCAATCATTCCACATTCCAATGGTGATCGATTCGATCAAGAGCGTGAATAGTACAATTTTTGCGTTTAAAATGAGTAATGTATCAATCTAATTTTATTATCAGACAAATTATCAAGAGTTCTAGATGGATCGGGACAGTAAAATTTTCTATAACTATTTGCTGCCACTTTTACCTAATAAGAAATGTATAAATTGAGCAAAAACGATAAATGGTCACTTTCGAGACAAAACATTAAAGCATGAAAAAATAACAAAATAAAACAGAAAATCGCAGTGGTTTGCTGTATACCATAGATAGTTTTTAAAAAAACTTACAGACAAGTGAAGATTTTTTGCTTATGCTCCAGGGTAAGTCTTAACGCTTATAATGGAATTTCTAAATCTAAGGTTGGTGAGTATTTGATTTGAATCTAAGTCGATTTGATTTCTAGTGGAATTTTGTTGATTATCCTGTGGTGACCTCCAGATATATGTCTTCTTCCTCTCATGGTGCCCTATGCAATTAGTGGATGTTGGCGACAATTCTGGCATACTCCTCTTGATCTTGTGTGCCTCTAAAGAGTGCATGGGCATCGAGGTTTGTCCAATCCCTTATGTTTTTAAGCCATGAGTATTTCTTTCTTCCGATGCCCCGTTTTCCTTCTATCTTCCCTTTCATAATAAGCTTTAAGAACTGGTACTTGGAATTACGAAATTTATGATCCGGATAAGCAGTTTTTCTTCTTTACATTATTGGCAGCAATTCTCGTTCTTTGCCCATTCGATTTATTACTTTGACATTAGTTGTGTGATCCATCCAGAGCATTTTAAGTAGTCTTCTAAATACTCATATTTCAAAGGCCTCCAATCGGTTTATCACATTGGCCTTTATGGACCAGGTTTCTACACCATATAGCAGTATGAAGTAAATGTAACATTTTACAAAGCGATATCGAAGCGTTAAGTTAGGGCTGCTGTTGCTTATCAATGTTCTCATATTAGTAAATGCTGTTCTGGTTTGCTCAATCCTGCTACGTATCTCTGTCTGGATAGAGATCTTCAGTTATCCAACTACCGAGATATCTGAACTTGGGGACCTTTTGGATGTTCTTATTGCTCTTATATATACTCTTATATTTTATTGCATATTCGTGTTATACTAACCACCAAAACCTTGTGTCTTGTCTATATTAATCTTTAAGCCCAGTCGTTCTCCTTCAGTGTTTATTCTATTGTAGCGCTTCTTGCTATCAGCTATTATGACTGTATCATCAGCATAGGGAAGATTACTAATAATCTGTTCGTTGATTTTGATTCCATCTTCAGTGTCACTTAAGGCTCTATCGAAAATCGTTTCAAAGTAAAGATTAAAAAGGAGGGGTGACAGAACACAACCCTGTCGAACACCTTTTTTGATTGAGAAATATAATGTAGATTCCAGTCCTACTCTTACAGATGCCACTTGATTCATATAAAGGTTCTTAATGACTTTAAGGTCATTCTCATCTATCGAACGTTCCTGGAGCAATCTTACTAATTCTGAATGATTAACACAATCGAATGCTTTCTCTGCATTTCTCTTGTGCCAAATCCTTGTCTGTGTGGGGCTAATATCTCTTTCACATGTTTTGTATATTCTTGTGTGAATTATCTTTAAGAAGAGTTTTAGGACCTGGCTCAATAAACTTATTATTCGAAATTGGTAGCAACTATTAGCGTTTGGCTTTTTTGGGATTGGTATAAAGGTTGATTGAAGCCAGTCCTGTGGTATTTAACCGGACCCATAAATGTTATCAAAATGATCTACCAAGGCGTCTATATGAGGCGCATATATGAGCCACAATAACCAAAGCAGAGATCGGTCAGAACATCAGCACCGATGGCTTTAAGCGCGTTAAAGAATTCAACTATCTTGGAACAACAATAAGTGAAGACCATAACGGATCACAAGAAATAAACAACAGGATTCAAGCCAGCAACAGATGTCTTTTTGTTCTCCAAAACCTTATAAAATCGAAACAAGTAACAAGACGTACGAAGATACAGGTCTATAAAACAATCATACGACCAGTTGTGATGTATGGAAGCGAAACGTGGACGATAACAAAGACAAACGAAAACAGACTATGTGTTTGGGAAAGAGAAATCCTAAGAAATATCTTTGGCCCTGTGCTGGATCAAGCATATATCAGGACAATATAGGATAAGAACTAGCAAAGAGCTTGAAGAACTTTACCCAGACGCCAACATCTTAAAAGAAATAAAGGTCAGAAGACTCCAATGCGCACAACACCTCAGAAGACATTCTGATGAACGAACAGTAAGACTGGTGTGGGAGGAACTCCCAACTGGAAGGAGACCACGCGGACGCCCTCGTCTCCGGTGGCGAGATAATATAGAAAGATACCTAAGCACTATGGTCGTGGAGAACTGGATGGAGGTTGCTCAAGACAGAAAACAGTGGAGACATGTTGTCGAGTCGGCTAAAACCCACGAAGAGTTGTAATGCCACGGAGTAAATAAGTAAGTAAGTAAGGCGTCTATATTGTCTTCACTCAACATTGTTAGAACCTCTATGTATATGTCGTCTGGACTTGGTGCTTTTCCCCATTTGCTTTTTTTTTGATTGGTCTTACAACTTCTGACTTTAATATTTTGGGGGAAGGTTCACTTTTATATTCACTTTCAGAGTTTCTTTTAGCGTTGACTGAGTACAGTTACTGTGTGTAGTTTCTCCAATGTTCAAGTAGATCTTTCAGATCAGTAATTAATTGATTGTCCTTCACACTACTGTTAAAACTGCAAGGTTTTAGATGACCTGTCACTTCTTTAACGAGTTTATGTATGTTAAAGTGGTCATGTTTTTCTTTAAATTCCTCCATTTCTGCACGCCTGGCTAGCAGCCACTGTTCTTTAGCTTTGCGACACTCTTTTCATATTTGTCGGTTAATCTGCTGATGTTTGGTTCAGACTTTGTTTTTAAATGATCTGCGGTCGTCCATCATTTATAATATTTCGTTAGTCATCCAATTCTTCTTTTTGTACTTTTGGAAAGCGATCAGAGACTTGGTGGTGGTTACGATAGCTTTTACAATTCCATTTGTCTTCTATACATTTGTTTTTTTACTTATGAAGTATTGAAGCAAATCCTGATTAAAACTATTTATATTTACTGTCGGTGATTTATAGATAGCGCTCAAACAGATTTTTGTTTTATTATAAGTAATTTAAAATGACTTCAAGTAACTTGACGTCCCCTAATGGTACAACGGAATATTAATATTTTAGAGAGGATTTAATGTAAATAATATCTCCATTTTTGTTTAAATCACCATAATTGTATAATAAACCTTATTTTTTTAACAAAAATGGGGTTTTATCAGTATCATCTTGAATGTATGTCTCCGTAAGAACTAATATATCAAAGTTAACATTTAGAGTTGACAAAAAATAAACAAAGATTATCAAAATTCTTACCTATACTGCACATAACTATGAATTATTTTTAAGTCATTTCTTATAGTCACTGAGTAATCCTTTAATCCTTATTAAAACTATCACTACTTACACGTTTTGTGTCCACTTTTTTTCTTCGTAGTCTCTAATATAGATATCCATTTTTTTAAATAGCACACACTAATTATTACCGTACGATTAACATTACATAGATGTAATAGTATACATTTTTTAATGTTGTTCGTTTGACCTGGTTTTCATTTTCTTCTTTTCTTCAGACGAAGGATTCGATGTAGTAGATGACTTTTGTGGCTTGGTTGATTTTCCAGTAACAGCAGACACATATGGATGTCTTTTTGGCGTTGGCTTCTTTTTATTAGCCTTGGGTATTCTTCCTAGCCTATGGGTTTATTTTGTTTTCTATTTTTTCTTCTCTCTTCTGTCCAATTAAGGCGACAAATATATTCTTTTCCTTCGGAAAAGTAAGGTTTTCTTCAAGTTCCTTGGACGTGTAACTTTGGTCTATAACAGTTTGTTGCCCCGTATATAGCTGTTTTTTCCTGGTTCTTCTTCTCTTCAAATATTTAAGTGTTTTTTAATATTGTAGCTTAACCTTATACTATTATACTATTAATATAAATAATTTTAACATTTATTTGTGTTTATCTCGTTTGGAAACCTTTTCACGTATTGTTTGATTTCCAATAAATCAAAAACAGGTTAATTGGTTCTGTATGCCAAATCAGTAGCAGATATTTCTGCTTATACTAGTTCGATTTACAGTAATTATAGCTCTATCTTTCATGACTCGTTTCCTAACTACACACCTGATCACTTTTTATTGCGTGCCAAGGCAATAAATGCAAATATAAAACTATTCCTATACCCAGCGGTTAAAATTTATGGCTACTAAATTTACCGTAGTTTCGAAAGGTTATGACTAAGAGCAGTAAGTGCGATTTATGAAGTCTTATGACACGTGTAATTGCAGAATGTGCGAAGGTTCCGGTGTAAAAACCGAATTCTGTGATGTTTAAGATCGTAAATAACGCTCTACATACCAGACATTTACTAATTAATACATGCATAATTCAAATTTTAATTGAGACGTTCAAAGTGGTCGTAAATGCTTCATCAAGATATATGAATGTAAAATAACTACATGTCTTTACATCGACTTTGCGTAAAATTGTGTTTTTGTATTAATATCCCGTTAGAGAATATTTAATTGGAATTTACATAGCTAAAACCAAAATATTTTTTTCCACGTATACCAACTTAGAACTAATCACATGCAAAATCAGAGCTCTGATTTGATTATGAGTGTTTAATTTTGTTTATAAATACTTTTGTTATATTTGCGTAAAGTATGCTATTATCACGATTTACGTATAATTTGGTAACTTTTTAATTCAGTTTCGGAATTCCACTCCCGTAAGTTTTTGTTTTAATGATTTTGTCTAAGACAGCCGCTGAGATTCTCCTCCAGAAGGAGTCTGTACGCATAGGCATTGCTGCAAACCGGCGTATGCAAACCGGATTGCATACGCTGCAAACCGGAAAAATTGATAATGGTGCCTAGATGTCTCAGGTGTTGGTCTTTCGGTCACACCTAAAAAAACTGTAAAGGACCGGACAAGGATGTGTCCTGTTTTAACTACGATGAAACTGGACACGAATCTAAATCGTGTGAGTCGACGACTAATTGCGTCCTTTGTGATGCACCGCACAGGTGTTGCACTACTAACTGCCCTAAGTTCAGGACAGCATTTCAAACAATTCGGAATACCAATTAGAATCCAATACAAGTTCCACGAGTAATAGAGAACTCGCTGGGCTCAGTTACGTGGGTGGCGGATATAAATACGCCTCATGCCCCCTTTCATAAGTCCCATGCTAAGCCCATAAGACAAAACCCCATGCCACTACAAGACAACTGTAAGACTTCCAAATGGCTGTGCAAGGTACAGTAAGACCAAAGATACTCCAAGTTAACATCGGTAGGGCCAAACTGGCGGACAAACTGATATTTGTTAAAGCCCTCGTGATTGAAGCAGATGTGTTGGTTAAAATAAGAAGTCTGGCTTTTATTGCGTACTATATCTCACCTAATATCATCCTGATGCGCTACCAAGAATAGGTTGAGAATATTATAATGACGTTTCAAATACATCGGAATTTAATACGTTTCGTTGTTGCGACGTGAATGCCAAATCAATTATAGGGTGTCTTCCAGAATCGACCATTGAGAAAAGCTGTGGAATGATTGGTTGTTCGCAGATGATCTAGTAGTGAATAATGGAAAACCCACGGCTGTGAGAGGTGGGATTCACGTACTACACAATTTGAAGATGATACTACAGAATTTTAAGATTTTAGACCGAAGTTATTAATACATACATTTTAAGCAGCACCATCGAGAACGTCGATGGACATGGGCGAACATGGATGTTGCTAATTGTAGATAAGTTTTTTTTAATTACAAATCAAATATGTGCGTTTTGCATGATTTGCTAGTCATTGATTTACTTACGTGTAATTATAGTGGAAATATTGCTTTGAGTTTTTTGTTACTTTCGTGTGTACGGCCATTTTTGTTTTGTTCTTTTAAAATGACAGTAGTAATAACCACTACAAAATGGTTATTTTGTTAGGAGACCGTTAAAATTGCATGAGTTAATCGCAGAACTTAAGACAGGTGAGATTCCAACACTTCCTGATGATATAACTATTTTTCTTCCAGGCAATGCAAATGGTAATATAACAGATTGCGATTCAGGAAACGAGGATGTCATAACGATAGACCATTTACCAGGAAGCTAGCTGAGAAATGACGTAGATGTTATTTTATACAATCAAGATCAGAGTTTAGAACAGTCGGATTCCAACGACGACGACGTACATCTTGCCACACTACGCAAACAAGAAACAAAACTTTTGATTATTCTCGAAAAACTAGAATCTGCTCAATGGTCTATAGGTGGTCTGTAACAGCATCCTAAAGATGTTTACGGGAGACCAGAAATCTGACCTAAACAAAATCGCACGCCATTACAGCTCTTAAAGCTATTTTTTGACGACAACCTATTCAATATGATAACGACATATACAAATACATATGCGGCATAAAAAAACTTAACTAGTGATGTTACAGATAATGAAACTAGGGGTTTTGTGGGTGTGCTTATTTTGAGTGGTTACGTGGTGTTACCAAAAAGATATATGTATTGGGAAAATCGTGATGATAGTCAGAATGAATAAGTCGCTGGAGCTCTATCAAGAGATAGACTTTCCCATATAATGAAAATTCTTTATGTGTAAGATAATCATAGTTTGAACAAAACAGACAAGTTTGCTAAAATACGGCCATTATATAATGCTTCGAATAAATATTTTTTAAATCACGCTTCTTTCGAACAAGAACATAGCCTAGATGAAGCTATGTTGCGATATTTTGGAATGCACCCTACCTACGAAATAATTTATACGAAATAAACCCATTCGTTGGGGTTATATTCTAGGTCGACAGAGTTAGAAATGAGGAGGTCCTTAGACGGCTGAGCCAAACAACAAAACTGGTCAATATAATAAAGAAACGCAAGCTGTAATACTTCGGTCACATTATGAGACACCCTGAAAAATATGATCTTTTACATCTCATCATTCAGGGAAAGATCCAAGGTAATCGTGGTCCTGGTAGACGAAGAACATCATGGCTGAAAAATCTAAGGCAATGGTATGGAAAATCAACTACATCGTTATTTAGAGCTGCTGTCAATAAAGTCACGATAGCGAATATGGTAGCCAACATGATATCCAACGATCGATAACGGTCATGGAACTAGAAAAAGAAGAAGAAGAATTCTAGATAAATCGGCTTCAACATCATCTTTCCATCTTTTTATCGGTTGACCTACTGATCTTCTACCAACTGGTTTTTTTAAAAAACACTGTCTTTAACACTCTGTCATTCTCTGATTATACCACGTGATCTGCCCATTTTATTTGGTTTGCCTTGATATGTCTAACTATGGTTTCAGTTCCATACAGTCACCAATTCAGAATTGCGGCGTCTTCTCTAATCCCTGTGAATTCATCTGTTTGAGGTCCAAATATTATTCCGAGAACCTTTCTTTCAAATACTAGCAGCTTATCGATTTCCCGCTGGTTGAGGGTCCATGTTTCACTGCCATGCGTAATAATTGGGCGAATAATCGACTTTACGTACAGTATTAATTTAGATTTTATTTTTAGTAGCTTCGATCTTAATAATGTTGAAAGGGAGTATACCTAATGCTCTATTTCCCGCAGCTATCATTGCTGAGACCTCTTTTTCTATGTGGTTGTCAGCTGTGATTATCGCCCCCAGGTATTTAAACTCCTTTACTACTTCGAAGTTGTGATCATTAATACTGATGTTCTGCCTAACTCTTGGTCTTGGATTTTTGGTTACTACTATGTATTTTGTCTTTTGTTCATTTATTCGGAGACTCAGCCTACCTGTTTTCTCCTCGAGCTGTGAAAACACCTCTCTCACGTCTCTTATAGAATAATGTACTTACCCTAGGAAATATTTAATATATAAATAAATTTACGACAGCAAATCCAGCTTAAATAGGCAAAAGATATTATAAAAAATATTTAAATTCTACATTGACACGACAGAGTTGCCAAGTGACAGATAATGTTTGTCGACTGAAGTGGGGCATAGAAATTTTATACTGTTTTAAGGCATAGAACATAATAATGCGCTCTGAATATAGGGAATTAGAATACAGTTTCAATTTAGATTATGGCGGAATACTATGACAGAATATTTAGTAAATAATAAGAAAGTTAATAAATGAATAAAATCGAAAGAAATAGAAATGAAATCATTATTATTTAACAAACATGTAACGTTTATAACATTATACCGTTCTTTTATCAGATTTATATACCTATAAAGCCTAGATTGTCCACTGCTTAACGTAGGACACCTTAAGTTTTTGCTACTTGTGTCCTTTTTATCCAGTTTCCAGCAATTATCTTTATATCCTCAGTCCATCTGCTGGGTGCCCTGCCTCTATTTTATATATTGCACCATTGTAATTGTTAAAGAACTATTGTAATTAATTAGATTTAATGATATAAAACGTAATATTCGTTTAGCAAAACATGTCTGTGGCTTTACATATTTTCGCATCGCACCAATCGACCTACGATAATAATGTGTATATAAATTACGAACAATTGTAACACAACTAAAAACGTTGTCAAATAAAATTAATAAAACGACTGCTGGCAGACATATTCTGCACATATTGAATATAAATTTACATATATTAACATAGCTGCATATCGTAGAGATGGGCGCTTTTAGATATTTTGGAGCGATGTTCTTTTTGAAATGCCATTCTGCAACAGTTAATAATCATAAAAATTTATTTATTTCGTTTCGTTTATTTGCATTATTTGCATTCTTATCTTTTTACGTTCGTTTTCTTCTACCTAAATTAATTATTGTTACGACAGTTTTGTAAGAAATATTTCATGTATAGCAAGTTCCATGACGAAAAAGAAGAAGTTATAACAATTTAGAATGTTATAGATGTTATCGGAAAATCCCGAAATGTCCCGTTAGATCTGGGACGTAAGAAAATGTAAAGGAACAGGAAGTTAACAGTTCAAGTAGTAGTAATATGGTTCTGAAAATGTTTTCTTATGACATGTCTAAGTTTAAAATTGTGTGTATATAGGATTAATCCTCAATTGATTGTAATGATAATTACAGTTTTAACTAAAAAAATGACTCCACTTCGGAAATCGTTCTCAAAATTTATTTAAGAATTTCGTTAAAAGGAGTGTATAACTGCTAAAGGTGTTGACGAGGTACTGTCCTTTTACAAATTTTAAAAAATTGACACATTTCACAGCAATATAGGCAACATACATGTTTTGGCTGGCTGCTAGCAGTCTTTGTAGCTACTATTGGTATGCTCCTTAGATCCCATGTAATTCCAAAGAAATCAAATCTTTCCACTTTGCTTAAATTGGGGATGGCACTTTTTTGTTGCCCACTTGTCTACCAAATCACTGATCTATGTATTATTTATTGGTTCAAAACCCTACACTTATCCATGATTACCTCTGATTACCGTTAAAGTAGTCATCACTCTTTTTTGAGATTCGCTTTCTCTGCTTATTTTAAGTAAGCGTCGCATCTAATATCACCCCAAGCTCAAGGTACTTTATTCCACCCACCAGATTTATATTTATACCATTTAAATTTAGAGGGAATTCATTATTCTGGTAAATTTTATGATTTTGAACTTCTGTAGGTTTTCGTTAAGCCTTATAGCTCAGAACACGATATCTGTCAATATAAAACTTACAGAAGTCTACATTTTCACAGTAGATATAGAAATCTATTTTTGAATACACAATTCAATTCGATGTACCATGTTTTCAAAGATACCCTGTAAGAATAATTTACTTTACAACGGAAGCAGAGAAAATTAATATTGCATTTTTTAATTGATTAATTGATTTTGCTTGGTTTTTGCAAACAGTTGCTTTGTTTGTATCGTAGAAGAAAAATTTAGCTGAGGATAGATCAGGCGATGCTGGTGTCCCTAGTTTCTTAAAATTGTATGATCTAGATCTAGATATTGTGATCAGTACTAGAATATGTTTGTAGAAAAGTTTTACTGGAAGACAAAGGCCTGAATATTCATGGTAGAAGATTAATAAATTTGAAATTCGCAAACGACATAGTTTTGTTTTAGGAAAATCTCAAGGAGATATTTACAATGCTACAAGAACTTCAGTTAGTGTGTGCCAGTGTGGGTCTTAAAATAAACATCTCCAAAACAAAATTCATGACAAACCTAGTACCTAGCGAAAATATCAATACTGGAGACAACGAAGCAGAGTTGGTGGAAAAATACATGTGAAAACCAAACATGCGAACTACGAAGAAGAATAAACCTAGTGGCAGCCTATGAAAAACTCAAAGACATCTTTAAAAGCGATATACCAATTTGAATATATTTGATCAATTTGACCAATGCTGAGTATATCGCCTCGTGACCGAGTTCGAAATGAAGATATAAGTCAAAGAACAGGAGTTGTAATTTCCCAAATTGCCACACTGAAATGGAACTGGGTCAGACACGTTACCCGAATCAGTGATGAAAAATTGACAAAGAGATTGCTTTAGAAAATGCCGAGGTTAGGCAAAAGAAGTAGAGGAAGTCTCAATACTAGTTGGACTGACTATCTCAAGAAATTTGATGAAAAATGCTCAAAATAGAGCACGATGGACAAAAATGAGGAAGATCTGTGTGCAGCAGTAGACGCAAAGACGCAGTAGATGATGATGATGATTACGATACTGCATTTTCTTGATCAATGATCAGTGATCAATAAGTTTTAATTTTTAAGACACAACTGGAGTCTTACTATATGGAAATTCCAACACAAATCTTAGTTTCCTACAGCGATGTTAGAAGTGAGTTATTTAAATAACTTTTGTAAAAAAATAGACAAGTAACTTGGCGATTAAAAAGTTGCAGATTTACGAGAAGAATTGGAAGATAGAAAGTTAAATTACGTCGAGAAAAAGGCTGAAAAAGGCTTGGTACAACAACTAAAGCTGATTTTTGCAACTTATTTTACAGAGGAAAATAAAGGGAAGCGAGTACCAGGATAACGACGGATTTCCTTGCTGAAAATCTACGTATGTGATCAATACAACAACCACAAACTTTTCATAGTAGCACTGTACAAAGTACATATTATTATGGTGGCAACCAATATCTAAAATGGATAGGAACTACAAAAGGAAGAAGAAGAAGCTAAAGGAAGCTCTAGAAAAAGGAGTTCTGATCCAAAAACATATGTGTATGTCAGGATATTGATTATGCTGCTGTTATTTTGTTAATTTCATCTATGGAAAGCAAAGTTTCCTGTGATATTTCCATCATTGTTTATATTTATTTAGCTATTTACAAACGAAAGCTTGTAATGAACTTCTTCTTTAGAAAATAACGTTTCTGCTTTCTCTTTGAAAATATTTAAAGTCACTTCTACTATAAAATGTTTTTATTGTACAACAAAGTAGCTCTCAACTTTTCGTCTTTTTTCAAGAAAAGATAAAATAGATTAAAAGATTTCCTCTTTTGAACAGAAACCAACAAAGATTGAAAGAAGATCAAGGAAACAGGGATAATAGACAAAAGATTCGTAGGGACAAAAGACGACGAGACCAAATTTAAGTTGGAGCCAAGACCGACATTTGTAGGAAGTGGAGGTTTTGTTGGTGTTAAAGGCCCTACTTTCGACGGAAAATCGCCATAGATTAACTACGTAAAACAGTTCGAATAAGCTGCAAGAGCAAATCATATTTTTATAAATTGTTGTATAAAATGAGACCAGAAGGTAGTAATATTTATATGGTTTCTTATGACAGAATCTTCTGTCATAAAACTGTACTATCATTCATTACCAAACCGAGTATAATCGGTGGTTTTCCCTCGTACTCCCATATTTACATTTCTCTTCCATTTATTTCTCGTATACAGATGTAAAAATAGCGGTAACAGGTCATTTTCTTAATCTTTTATAAATATGAGTATGGTTTGACATCTTTGCAATTTGTATTTTATTTAGATTTTTTAAAAACCTGTTCCTATATGACTTTTAACTTGTAATGTTCCTATTTATAATTTGCTGTTAGCTTTTTTGGCAGTACTGGCTTTGATGGTCATTCTCAATCTTTTGTCTAAATAATTTAAAGTTTAAATTTTCACCCCATTAACGTTACTCTCACAGTCACCATCTCTAGCATATCGTTTAGTAGGGTTATTGTCGAAGGGAACAGCATCACAACTTCATATTTAATAATTGACGACCTAAGGAGGTGTTGGGCCCAACAGTTACGACCCTCGCAGATGTTGCCTATTGCTTCATAAACATGCTGGATATGCTAAATACATGTGTCGAATATATTGTCGGAAAGTATTACTTAACCTCAAAAAAAAATCGTTAAGCTCCCTTGCTAAAATACTCACATAAGAAGATATTTTGTTTTTACATTACATTTATAGAGAAACTTTTTAACAATTTATGGTATAACCTGTGAAACTATATCAAAAATCATTATTTAACTAAAAATAGTTGTTTTTGTAGTTGTGTGAAATTTTTCTAGACTTGTACTTATACCACGCGGTCCATATGTATGGAATAAACTCAATTTTAGCGTTATTCAGTACTATATAAAAAAATTCTGAAATAGGACGATTTTTATTCATAAATTGACAATTTACAGTATGAAAATATTATTCCCCTCCTCCACCTCCCCCTTTGAATTATAAGCACCCCCTAGAAAATTTTAAATAACAAAGGTGATCGTATGGCACCTTGTTAGAAAGGGATATTAGTCCCCTGTTCAGCAATATAAAGTTTTTTAAGTTTGGTGCAATCATAACTAAGAAAATTGATTTTTAAAATGTAAAATTTTGATAATGTTTCTATCACAAAATTTTAGGATGAATGAAGATAATAATGTCACATAATATTTAGAATGTAGTTTTCAATGTACTTTACAATTAAATTAAATGTTCAAAATGACCACTATTCACTTCTTGATAATACCAGAGGCGATTTTGGAATTCTCGTTCAACATTTTGTACGACTCCGGGAGTTATTTTGTTAATTTCTTCCGTTATCCTAACGTTTCAATCAGCAATACTGTTTGGTCTAGTGAAACATGCTTTAGATTTTAAATATCCTCATAAGAAGTAATCGAGAGGAGTCAAATCGGGGGATCTAGCCGGCCATTCGATCGTCCCACGTCTTCCAATCCACCTATTGGGAAAAACATCGTTTAAATAATTTCTAATTATAAGTGCAAAATACGGTGGAGCTCCATCTTGTTGGTAGTAAATAGGTCGATCTATCTCACTTGGATGATTAACATTAGGAAAAAATCTTCGTAATGTAGGCACTAAAAAGTTAATCAAAAAATCTAGAAAAACGTCACCATGAACTGTGCCCTCAAAAAATAAGGACCAATAATTTTATTGTTAATGATACCAGCCCAGTTGTTAATTTTTTTACGATATTGGGTGTGAGTCTTACACACCCAGTGAGAATTTTCTCTGCGCCAATATCTACAGTTCTGTTTGTTAACTGTTCCGTTTAAATGAAACCATTTTGTTTATGAACTGCAAATCGGCGTTCATTTTGTCCATCATCATTTCATAGAATTGTTGCCTTCTATCAAGATCATCTTCTAACTGAACTCTGCAAGGGTGGTATTTTTTCTTTATGTGAAACTCTCAAAATAGATGATCTACTTACATCATTGACGGCGACAAGTTCTCGACTTGTCTTATGCGGATTTTCCTCAATCTCTAGAAGTACATCTAACTTTTTTTCATCAATAAATTTATTATTTCTACCTGGTTTTTCATTATTTTTTACATGCCCAGTATAACGAAACTTCTTTGCAATTGTGCTAATTGTAGACTGGGAAACTTGTTGACTAGGGTATTCATTATTAACATTTCACAAACCTCCTTTTGAGCTCTTGTTTTATTACCACAACTAATCATAATTAAAATGTCTATTCTTTTAGTCTCAGACAAATGAGCCATAATTAAATTTACTACGTGCACAAATATTATTCTCACGTCTTCTAGCAACCTTAAATACCTAAATGACAGCTGCCTACTAGATTCATATCAATTGTTTATTTGGCCTTTTGACCAATATTTTATTATCTTCAAAGTTTTTTCCCTAGTGTTTAGCAGAACAGATACGAAAATACCTGATTATTTCTGAAGTCTATTTTAATAGACCAGGCAATATTGCTGATATAAAAGTTGGGATAACGGAAGAAATTAACAAAATAACCCCCGAAGTCATACAAAATTTTGTATGAAAATTCCAAAATCGCCTCGATTATTGTCAAGAAGTGAGTAATGGTGGTCAAGTTAAATATTTAATTTAATTGTAAAAATCAATTTTCTTAGTTATGATTGCACAAACTCAAAAAACTTAATATTGTTGAACAGAGGACTAAAATCCCTTTCTAACAAGGTGTCACATGACCCAGTTTGCTATTTAAAATTATAGAGGGGGTGCTTATAATTCAAAGAGGGTGCTGGAGGGGGATATTATTTTCATACTGTAAAGTGTCAATTTAAGAATAAAAATCGACCTGTTACAGATTTTTTTCACATAGTACATAATAACGCTAAAAATGAATTTATTCCATACATATGGACCACATGGTATACCTTTCTTAAGAGTTTAGAGACTTTTCGAAATCCAATAATTCGTGATTCGTAAAAATATTTTCCTCCGACAGTTGTTTTATTCTTTACCTTCTTTCCAACCAATAGTAGATAAACATATTTGCAGTTTCTAAGAAAGTGACCAAAATGTGATATTTTTTTACATTATTGTTACTGTTAAGTTCTAAGGTTTTAAGTATGTTTTTAATCATCAGGTATTACTGACAGTATATGGATAATGTTAAGTATGAGAAAATTTAAAGATGAGGGCAGTTATAATCCGACAAGCGAGAGCTGGCGGGTGAGCTGGGCGAAAATAGAAAAGAAATTATTCTAAGAGAGATAGGAGAGGTACTTAATCGCGATTATGGGTATATAGTATAGGTACTTAAACGGTTACACACGATGTGAACTCCTAGCCGACTGCAATAGAAATGAGCAATCTCTTCCACTTTTCAATTTGTTCTACACGCAACCCGCCAGCTCTCGTTTGTCGGGTTATAACAATAAGCAAAAAAAGCCATAATTGTGAACCAACATTTCTCAATTTGAGACATAAATAAATATCCGCTATAAATTTGTTAATATAGTTTTGTACAAACTCTGGGAGTAGAAATAGGTTACAAGGTAGTTTTGACAAGTTTTTGTTATTTCAACATATATCTAACATCAACGTTAAACCCTTAATAAGACAAGGGAACATATTTCCACTTTACTTTGGATACAAACAAAACAAACAATCGAGCTGAAAAGAAGAATAAACCTCGCTTGGGCTGCATTTGGAAGGATGAAGGATATTTTTAGGTCTAAGATTCCAATGCGTCTGAAAAGAAAAGTATTTAATCAATGTATTTTGCCAGTGATGACCTACGGCGCAGAAACCCTAGCGCTCACAAGAGCGTAAAGTAAGTAAACTACAAGTTGCGGAAAGAGCAATGGAGAGAATTATGTTAGGGATTTCTCTACGTGATAGAATACCCAATGCTACTATACGCAAAAGATAGCAAAAGTAGCAGACGTTATTGAAAGGATAACAACACTAAAGTGGAACTGCGCAGGTCATGTAGCAAGATCAGTTGATGACCGGTGGACAAAAAGAATTTTGGAATGGAGACCCCGAATACAAGCTTACAGAAATAGAGGTCGACCCCCAACGAGATGGACAGATGACATAAAAAGAGCGACTACAAATTGGATTCAGATGGCGCAAAATCGGACTAAGTGGAAAAGCATGCGAGAGGCCTATGTTCAGCAGTGGACGTTAGAGGCTAGTTGATGATGATGACTTTGGATTGTCACTGTCAATACACTGAATGTTTTTTTGGCTTTAAGAATAAACCATGCAGCCAGAATTATCTCAGCCTGACAGACCAATTTGTTATGACTAAACCAAACATTTTTTTTCGAACAAATTTTTTGGGAAGATTATTCATAATAGGCAATATGGGGTTAGGACAAGGGTAACACTCTTAAACTAGAAAAGAGAGAGGACAAGTAACATTCATTTAATAAACCTTTGAAATGTAAAGCCAGTTTCGACGTGACCACCACGTTTTGGTGCATGTACGTTGCCCATTACTACCTCTCGCAGGTCTACTGATTTTCGGTAGATCTACATGATTTCAACTTTAATTTACCGATTTAATGAAACACTATATTGATCTTCTAAAAAATATGTAATCATAAAGTCATGTTCAAAAAGTGATCATTACGGCAGTGTTCAATTATAAATTTCTAAAAAAATCTGTTTATTGATATTCGATTCCATTCTATTTCATCGATATCCATTATTATCAATATACAGAAGAAATAAAATATGATTTGGCAACCTTTCTGGTGCCGGTTTGGCTTCAGTCAATTCCATTAGATTACGCGTTCCCTCTCTTTCCTTGTCTAAAGTCACACTTTTCTCTTCCAGAGGTCGTTCTAAGCATTTTTTTAAACAAATACTGGGTAGACCACGGTAAGGTAGGTATTTAAACAAAAGGAAAGACATTTAACAATACAAGTCTTATCTAGTTATTCTACAATTTAATTTTAGACTAAAATATGAATATAAATAAAATCTAAAACACGTTTATTATTTAGTGCCAAAAGATTCAGGACATTGTAGGGACCGTAAATGTTTAAACTTTTTAGATTTTGTCTAAAGATATCAGACTAATATGTATACTTGCTACAATTAAAAAATATGTGGTCCAAATCTGCCGTTTATTTGCAAATATCACAAAGATGGTTGTCAATTAATTTTATTTTGTGTAAATGGGCCAGATAGCAAGCACGTCCGAACTTCATCTGGCATATGGATGTTATGGAACTTCTCGGATAGTTGTAATTTGCAAACCAGTAGTTTTTTCGAATCTTGGGTTCTAGCAATGTGTATATTGTGCATTTTGTCAAACAGAAATATCTGTATTGTTTAGACTATTTTTGATATAAATTATCCTTGGCTTTATTTATTTTCTCATCCAATGTTAATAAGGGTGTAACTACTTCTCCCAACTGTATACTTTCTTTAACTGCTTTGTCCACTTGTTCATTAAATGTCATGCCTGAGTGTGCTTTTACCCAAACAAAAATCAGTTTGTTAGTTTCTTGAATTTGCGAGAGCATCGTTTTTATTTTGGCTATGTATTAGTCATAGCCAATATTTGATCCTGGTTTCTTAAAATCTAATAAACTTTTGGTCTGGAAGGTCGGGACAGTCAAGGTGTCAAAGAACTAAATGGATTAGTTGTTGAAACATTAGAAAAACCAGAAGAAAGAGGTGTGTACCAGAACCGCTAAGTGTAGAAACTAACACATGGTCTTCAGCGTGACGTTATTTACCCCCCCCCCAAATACAGCCATATCATCTGTAATGCCATATGAAGTCATTTTTTGCAACAAAAAAAAATAATATCACGGCAAGTTCTCAGAAAATAAAACTCAAAATAGTACCAATACTCTATGAAACCAGCTCTATTTCCTTGGAGCATATCTTGTTTCAATAAAATACGGCAAAAATTGAGTTTTACATTGTTATGCAATAAAAATTAATACTTACAATTTATTGTAATAAAAATAACTTGAGTACAGTTTAATAAAACAACTATACGTACTTTCTAAATTAGATAACACCCCGCAATGGTTAGTGGCACACATCGAAGCCACTTGTATATTATTTTGGAGGGGGTAGAGCAAGTAGAATCTATAGAAGCCTGTGAGGGCGACGTAAACAGCTATTATAAATCACAATCACTTGAATTTACTTGGCTAATAGACTACACTATAAGTGGCTTCTATTGTTGCCACTAACTGTTAAAGGGTTAAACTAACTAAGCATCAATAACTGAATAACAAAAGACATCAATATCATAAATCAGATAAAATAACCCAAATATTTTAATGAAATTCATTGATGTAATTTACTATTACTAATAAAATATAAGATAACTACAATATTTTTACCTAACGATTTGGCTTTATACGAAAAAAAATCTTCACCACCAAGACGCCAGAAGTGAATAACTTTCGAACAATGTAAAATAATTTACTGTGTATCGTTCATTCAAGTTTCAGCAAGATTCCTGTTTACTTATCAGGTTGTCAACTGAAAGAAACGTCCTTTGAAATGGCCATCATCAGGAACAGGATCAAGTGATGTTCAAGAGATGCGATCGCAACTTGGTCCCCCTGTCTGGGCTCGCTGACGCCAGAGTTCGTGTTTAGACCAATTATAACACCTTCGACAACTAAATGACCGCGATGGGCATCTCGCTTCGACAAAAAAAGGTACGGCAGTAAAAGTTAATGTTTATTTAAGAGCTGTAGTTTACATCGGTATCATTTAACTAAAGAATCGTGGATGGAAGAAGTTTTGTCAATGAGACGGGTTTTTGATGAGGACGGCGCTTGTTTCTTGAAAAAGAATGAACGCGGTCTTATCTGATGGACTATTTCGTTTATTTTTCTATTTTAAATAAAGCCAACAATATTACCAAATTTATTTATGAGTATTATTTCAATACGTCTATACAGAATGTGAGTATATCTTTATCGACCTATATAATATTGAAATTATTATAATATAATATTACGAATTATTTCTATCAATATATTTCTATGTTGTCACAATACAATCATCGTCAAATTTAATTTGAGTTTTATGTCTTATTAGGCTTAGTACTCCAAAAAATAATTTATACTAAATATTCTTGAAAAAAAAAAATACAATAATTGTTATTTTATTTATGAAGTGTAAATAACAATTAAGTTAAAATACGAGTTGTGATATGTATTTTAAATATGATATTCATTTGGTATTAAGCCACAAGTAGACTAGGTAGTAAGGTTCATTTTCGGAGAGTTTTGAAAAGCCGGCAAAGTTTCCCTTATTTCCATGAGTTTTGGTAAGAAGGTAATTTGAACTCAAAATGTCATGTGGTAATCGCCATTCATCGCCATCATCTGGTTCTGCTGTCTTTTCTTGATTACTTCGATTTATTGCCCTTAGGATTTCTGACTGAAATAATTTTCTAAAATGTTCGCTTTTATATTCGTCTGTAAGATTTTGCTAGTTATTCTTTGCAGAGAGTTTTTGGGTATAGGTTTTCCCGTGACGGAGAAGTATCCTAGGGTCAGAGGTAAAATTATTGTCCTTTACTAGTTTGCTTAGGCTACAAGATTATACTCGGCCTGTTACTTCTTTTACTAGCTTGAGCATATTGAAGTGGTCAGGGCTACAAAAAAGAAACCACAGCACAACTCTTTAGATAAAAATGGAAAAAATATATGAAAGAGCTCTTCGACGACGAAAGGGGAGACCTACAAGACATATCTTTTGACGACAGAGAAACAAGTATAGAAATTACAAAGAAAGAAATATTATATGCACTAAAGAGCACCAGAAACAAAAAAAGGCCGAGGGCAGATCAGCTGCCCATTAATATACTTAAAATAATAGAAAATAAGAACATGGATGTCCTTTTAAAGCTCTTTAATGAAATATATCAATCGGGTGACATACCCCACGAATGGTTGACCTCAACATTTATTTGTCTCCCAAAAAAGAAAAATGCTAGGGACTGCACCAACCACCATACTATAAGTCTGATGTCTGACATACTTAAAATGGTTTTAAAGATCATCCATAAACGCATTTACCAAATACTTGAAATGGATATTGAAGAAACCCAATTTGGATTCCGTAGAAGCGTAGGTACCCGTAAAGCTCTTTTTGCATTCAACCTACTAGTCCAGAAATGCTTGGACGTGAACCAAGATATGTACATCTGTTTCATAGATTACAACAAGGCTTTCGATAAAATATGCTACAAAGAGCTAATAGACATCCTCAAAGCAAAACAATTACAATACAATGACCTTCGAATTATAAAAAAATATATTATCAACAGCAGGCACACATACGCATTAATGAAAACACATCAGAAGAGTTGAAAATTAAAAGAGGAGTACGACAGGGGTGAATATTGTCACCACCACTATTCAATGTATACTCCAAAGAAATTATAAAAAGAGCCCTTGAGGGAGAAACAGCAGGAATAAAATACAATTAAACGGCAATTAACAACATTAGATATGCGGACGATACTATCATAATAGCAGACAACTTCCAAAAGCTAGTGACCAAAAGATAGTTGAGTTTGGAGAAGAATATGGATTATCAATAAACATCAATAAAACTAAATTTATGAGGATATAAAAAAACCCAAAATAATGATAAAAGCCTGACAATTAACGGTAAAACTTTAGAACAAGTTGAAAACTACAATTATCTTGGTACAGTAATTAATTACACAAACGATTACCCCAAAGAAATCAAAGATAGAATAAAGAAAACACGAATAAACTTCAATAAAATGAAAAAGGTACTTTGTGCAAGAGAACTGAAATTAGACTTGAGAGTTAGGCTGGCAAGGTGTTATATTTTCTCGACTCTGCTTTACGCAATAGAAGCATAGACACTTAACAAGTCAACTACTGAAAATATGGAAGCATTTAAACTGTGGTGTATAAAAGACTCTTGAAGATATCATGAGCATGTAACGAATAACCAAGTCATAAGAAGAGTCAACAAAATAATGGAAATCTAGGGCAAGGGAAGTATAGGAAGGAGAAGAATCTCATGGTTGCGTAACTTGAGGGTATGGTACGAATACACATCAATCAAACTATTCAGAATGGCAGTATCTAAGATCAAAATAGCCATGATGATTGCCAACCTCCGTCACGGAGATGGCACGTAAAGAAGAAGAAGGTCTTCGTGATCCATAAGCGACAATATTTCATCAGACGTCCAGTTCTTTCAGTCTTTATGACCGTTACGATCAATAACTATATAAAAAATGAAAAAGACAGTAAAGATTAGATTTCACATACAAAGCGTGTATGTATCTGTTTATTCGTATTTCGGCCTAATAGGCCTAAACAGAACATCTATTCATAGGCGTTCTCAACGTGAAAAATAAATCTTTTCTGTCTTTAAGAAGCAACATTAAAATGGCTTCGATATGGACGCAATAGCGACATCTGATAATAAATCCGTAAAATAGTTTTCGAAATCAATTCAGATTTCTGCTTTAATCTGAATCTTCTAAAAAGTGCAAGGTAAACAGATGTTGATAAAGATGTTAATAGAGACATAATAAATAAGGAATAATATGTTATAAGCAGTTTTGCTTCAAAATAATTACCTTAAATGATATATTAAAAAAAGGAAAAATATACGAATTTTTCACTGTTTTTCGTCCATAAAAAAATAATAACCAAAAATTTTTGGTCGCCTTTACATAAGAATTACTCAGGAAGGTCCCTCTACAACGCCCAACTGCTACAATTAATTATGGAATTATGACAAAAACTGTCCCTTTTTTTTACCCACAGCCTGGACTATAAGGATTTCTACTTAGTTGAGGAGAAATGTCGTGGAATGCAAATTTTAAATTCCCCATATCTCTTTTAACATCTTTATCAACGTATGTTTACCTTGCAATTGTTAGAAGGTTCAGATTAAAGCAGAAATCTGAATTGGTTTCGAAAACTATTTTACGGATTTATATAAAAAATGTATAAAGCCATACTAAGGAATAATGATCTCAGTGGAAAAAAATGATCAAATATTTTCCTTAACAAGTAAGGCAGTTTTCTGTTCTAAAAATAAACGTAAAAAAACGTAAGAATGTGAAAAGGAAAAGAAGTAAATGAATCATGTTTTTTACTAATTTTATTATATTCTATACTTAATGGCAAAATTATCTAAATTAATTTCACGATCATTTTCACGGATTAATTTAATGCACGACTTTTAATTAGCTACACTTAATTAACTGCTTTTATTAAAAAATATAAGCGATAAACCGAGATTTTTAATTCGCAGCTACTTCAGTTTATGGTAAACGCACCTTGTCCATACTCGCAAGTAAGCATGTTTCTGATTATACCTTGAACACTAGTTGGATTCCGTAATAAAAGCTAATGTTCTTACAGAACACCATTAAAATCGAAAACGCTGTCAATATATGGTACCTCCGAACCTGTTTTCTTGATAAATTATCAGCAAGAACATAGTACTCAGATTGCGGCATTAATCCATGAGTGCGGAATAATATGTTAGTTGATTCTCTTTTCTCGAGAAACAAGAATTTTTCTTTGTGTTGTTAGAGATATGCTTATATGGGATGTCTATGATTGGCGTTCTTGTAACACAAATGTGCAACATCTTATATAAATGAAAGCAGCTTTCTTAGTACACAGCTATGTGATAATTAGACTAAATGAAAATATCGGCTGGTAGTTGAAAATGAAAACAATTATATAAATTGGATCAGCTGTCTTATTTTTATACCACCGTCTTAATTAACCATTTACAAAAGATAAAATGGATAAATAAGTCAATTAAATAAAGAAACCATCATAAAAATTTGTCAAAGTTGTAACGAAAGTATTTTGCTTACCTTAGGGTAAGATTATGGGGGTAAAGATCGGGCAAGCAAAATAAACGCTACTTGTGCGAACGGCACTCAGGGTTTGGTAGGAGAGCTGGGGTCGTGGATAAGTAAAAGATAAGAGGTTTGGATTGGGGCAACTACAAAAAAACGGGTGTGGCAGTCCAGTGGGACTGCCGGTAGAAGTTATACTTCTATACACGCTTTCGCCGTTACAAATTTATATAGGAGTCAATCTGCACAATCATTACATATGTAATGCTATAGGTAAGAGAGAGCAGAAAGAGAAAAATAATTAGTTATATAGGTATATGGTGTATCATTTGCTGTATATAAACATTTGACCTGTAATAGGAGCATAGTAACTGAAGGATTGTATCAATATTTTAATGAAAATATATTTTTGATTTTCATATATGTATAAAAGGAGTTGAATGCAAAAACATTTTTTTACACACAGTAAAATCCATTGTGTATTTTGTTATTAATATAAAAATTACAATACAAGAAATACACTGCAACATAATTCAATATAATAATACAATATAAATTGAAATGCAATATTCATAAGTATTTAAAACTGCCAATATACATAACTTGCTTTACGAAGATAAAAATAAAAAACCAACAACTCGGATTATGTTGTAAATTTTCAGTTTATTTTAAAATTTAGCATTGTCGGAGATTTTTCAACCCCGAGATACGACGGCGTCCCGGTCCGCTTCTGCCAAATACTTTAGCCTGCATAACGAGTTGAAGAATTCGATATTTTTCTTCGTTCCGCATCACGTGGCCGAGGTACTCAAGCTTACGTTGTATAATTAAATTAAGCACTTCTTTTTCTTTTGTCATGCGCTGTAGGACCTCAACGTTGGAGACATGGTCCACATAAGATATTTTTATGTAGATCTCGAAGGCTTCGATTCGTTTTTCAGTGGCTTGCGTCAGTGTCCAGGCTTCAACTTCATATAGTAACACTAGAAGAACGTAGCACCTCATTATCCGCATCTTGGTTCCCAAACTGAGATCACTGCATCACAGCACTAATCTGGGCTTCACTCTCTGTGTAACGAACATACGAACAAATCTATCTCCATGCTGCCAAAAGCCTTGGATGATAACCAGGGAGAAACAAAACGAGGATGGAAACGACGATTCTTCCAATCTTCAATCAAAACATTAACTGAACCATTAACTTCACACTGCTACACATTTTCTATGAAAAGGGGCAAAAACAGAAAATTTTACAAATTCGACATGAATTTGGACATAATGCTGAACCGCTCTTGATCACATATCCAACGAGAGTAATCTCAATATCCTCAAATTTAATTCATATAAGTTAGAATAAACAAAGCACTTGAAATAAACAAAACACAACGAAAATTAAGACGTAGATTATTAATTTTGAAAACGTAGTACATCGAGCGGCTTAAATCAAAGAATTATCGACTGGAAAATACGCAGTCACGAAATAAATAAACAACTCTAAAATGGTTTTTATTACTTGGCGACGCTAAAAGAACAAAATATTATTTGGGGTTTAACTTGAAAGATACGAACTAAGAAACATGAAAAAAGAATCTTCATTATTTTAATACATATATGACGGGATTTCAATTTAATACATATACGAGGGGATTTCAATATATTTCAAAGAAATTTATATATCAAACGATTTGGAAATGCTACAAAGTTATTCTAATCTTTTAGATCTCTTAAAAAATAAATTGAATTTTGTATTTATTGAAATATTTAGTATTTTTGATTCTTGGTCATTATTCATATTAAAAAAACTAATGCAAGGGAATGTAATGACCACCCTATAATGAGTCACACACTAAAGATATTCTTAAAAATTATCCATTTAAGATTTTTTAGAAAAGTGGAACAAGACATCACTGAAACTTAATTTGGATTTAGGAATGCCATGGGTACACGAGAGGAATTATTTGGATTTAACGTCCTCATGCAAAGATGTATGGATGTAAACCAACCACTCACTATGTTTGTTTATATAAACTCTCTTACTCCTTCGAAAAGATATGTTCCGATCGTTAGATCTTCGGGTTGTACTGCTTGTATATAATTTGATACTTTCATCTACTTCGTCTTACTAGTGTTAACCTCTAGTCCCATTCTTTTTGTTGCTGCTTTGAGCACCTTGAATGATTCGACCACGTCCGTCTTTCTTCTTGCAATAATGTCGATGTAATCGGCGTACGCTAGTAATTGTACACTGCGATTAATAATAGTTCCTCTGGTTGTTAATCCAGATTCTCTTATCGCTTTCTCTGGTGCAATATTAAATAGAAGGCATGATAGTCTGTCTCCTTGTCTAAGTCCTATCTGAGACTAAAACTTTCTGGAAACTCCGTTCTGCATTCTAACTTTACACTCGACTCTTGAGAGGATTGCTTTCATCAATTTTACTAAGTGTACTGGTATGCTGAATTCTATCATGGCCTTGTACAGTGAGTTTCTTTCAACACTATCATAAACACATCTAAAATCAACAAACAGGTGATAAGTAGCAATGCCATACTCATATGTTTTTTTCCAGATCTTACCTTAGAAGGAATATTTGATCGGTCGTTTATCTTTGTTTACAAAACTCACACTGATATTTACCTATCATGTCTTTACAATACCCCGATAGTCGGTAGTAAAGAATATATGCCAATATTTTGTATGTTACGTTTAGGAGGGTTATTCCTCTGTAGTTGTCACATATTGTTTGATCTCCTTTCTTGGGGATAGCTACAATTATATCTACATTCCAGTCTTCTGGCAACTTTATTTGCTTCCAGATCAGTTCTACCAGTCTACAGGAGCTTTGTTTTCTTTCAACTTTTGTATAGCTTGGATGATTTCTACCTCTTTTGGGATGTTATCTTTCCCTCTTTCGTCGTCAATGTCCTCGAGTTGGATTTCTGATTCGTGGAGCCCTATTTCACCTCTTACATTTAACTTTTCCACAAAATTTTCTGCCCACCTCTCTAGTATCTGGTCCTGATCACCAATGATCTTAACCGTTCTATTTCTAACGATTGATAATCTTGGTTTGAATTCATTTCTGTTCTGGTTAATCCTCTTGTAGAACTTTCGCGTTTCTGCTTGTGCCTTATAGCTCTCTAGTTCTTTTAGTTGGCTCTCTTCAGTATTCGTTGTTCTTCTCGTCTCAGCTGCCTATACGATTCCTCTGTTTGTCTCGTTCTTCGCCCTTGGAGCCTTTTATATGCCTGATTTTTTCTTTGCGTTGCTTGCGCGCATTCCTCATCGTACTAGTCTGACCTTAATTTTTTACATTTTTGCTTTCCGATAATTTCAATTGCCACTTTTTCCAATATGGCTCTACACTGCCTCCAATAGTTGTTAATATCTTCAACTATATCATCCGTGCAGCCTTCCAGTTTGCTTTCGAGACTTTCCTCGAATCTCTTAACTATTTCAGGGTTCTTTAACGCTTCTACTTTAAATCTATTTTCTTTAACCCCTTTTTCTTTCTTTGCATTGAAGATTCTAGCTCTTAGTTTAGCTTGTAGTAGGTAATGGTCCGAGTCTATGTTTGCCCCGCATCTTGCACGTATGTCTATCATGTCGCTAAAATGTCTTGCGTCAACCGCCACATGGTCGATTTGATTTACTGTATTCCCATCTGCACTTCTCCATGTTCCCTTATGTATATCTTTGTGCCTGAAGCATGTACTGGCAATCACCATATTCATTGAAAAGGCTAAGTGTATTAGTCGAAAAATTTTTATTTCAAATCCTTTATAAAAGGTATATAATAAAATTCCCAAACGGGCTATCACAATTACATTACAGAACGTTTTTGGATTGTTAAATCCGTCATCAGTGTAAGCGGGGTAAACATGCTATAAGCGACCAAAATATATGGGTCAAAACCCTTTAAATGTTATAAATTTAAAGTTGTTTTACATAATATATAATTACAAATTAGGATATTTAAGTTACCGTTGGAATTGGCAACATGGCGTCGTATGACCCTACATAGGTAATATGGCCCTGAGACCACGAAGTCTCAGGACTTCGACCTTAACTATTAGTCGAGTTCCGTTGTTGTTTGACTCTTCATGTAAATTGTGAATTCCAATGGTTGACATGTATTCTATCTCCTTACCTATCTTTGCATTAAAATCTCCTATTAAGACCTTTACGTTATTTCTAGGACAATGTTGTATATTTTCCAGTTGTTCGTAAAAATTGTTCTTTTTCTTCAAAAAATATTATTGAATATTTAAAAAAAATTACCTCTGATTCTTAGTGTGCATAATCTTTCGTTGAGGGGTTGGAAGTCTATTATAAGGTGCTTTACTTTTTCATTGACTATGAATCCCGTTCCTAGTTTGTGTTCCGTTGGATGGCAGCTATAATATATCGTATAATTCTTTTACTCCAATATTTTATTTCCCAACCATCTCATTTCCTTAAGTGCAATTATATCGCTCTTATATACTTAAAAAGAATCATTTGGCCAATATAAATCTTTGTCTGGTAAAGGGTGCCGACCTTAAAAAATAAAAATACCTTGCAATGCCGTTCTTTCTTCTTGGCTAGTGTTTTTGTAATTTTTGCTGTCTTTTTGTACAGCTTCGTTTGAGAAACAATTTGTTCTATTAGATCACAAGGGAAGAAATTCTCGAAATAAAATATTGGTTGGCTTTGATGGGCGAATTGGACATTTAACTGTAAAACATACTCAAATTTTGGTATTTCTGGAATATCTGTTTCAGGGGTTCGTTACAGAGACTTTGAATTTCCTGTGGGTCATTCTCAGATGTTCCTTGGGTTGTTGAATTTACATCAACGGATGTAGAAGGAATTAATAAGATCTCCTTTAGACTTACAGCAAACATAATTAGATGGGGATGGCATAAAAATGTTATCATCATCATCAGAATCGAGATCAACATCACACCAATCTTCTTCTAAGGCAGCAATGAGTTCACGTTCTGATAATTCTCTTTTTGAATTCACAATGCTAAAACAACAAAATTTTAATGTTTCTAATGCATGAATGTTACCTTTTTTATGGAATTGGACAAGGGAAATAATTTTTCCATCAATTTGAAAGACAAAAATCACTATTTTTTCATAAATTTGTATAACATATTACTGTTTTAATGTTTTAGCTTACCCAAATATAGATATATCAAAAATACAATTACTTTGTACTTACCATAATTTTTGGAGCCGATTCACCAAATAATTTGCGAAATTGTAATAAAACTCAACTTTTAGCAGCAAGAAATATCATAACCTATCAACATCTAATTGTCGATTGTTAACTAAAAATCAGATCCGTCGAATAACTGTCAGAATAGTTGGTGTATTATTTATCCATGAAACGAATACTTAACATTACAAAATTTAACATTCTGTGCATTGACAGCGACAATTGAAATTTGGCGACAAAGTAAAGTGGTACACTTCCCGTCATATAAAACTGGTACACTTTTTTTTCCCAATGTAAACCTGTGTTCAGAAATCAATTCGTTGTTGTCATTACAGATAACGGAATTGCACTAAATCTAAATAAAAAAAAAATAACGTTCAAAAATGTATAAAATTTTTAGATAGGTATTATTTTTATCATAAGCAAAAAAAACTGAATCTAAGAATTAAATAAGCAGAGACAGGGTTGAGTTATTATCCAAAATGTTTAAAGGATCTTGAAACCTAGGATATTGGCACAGGAACATTGGAATGCATCTACTGTAATTTTATACTTCAATTACCTACCGAACTCGAACTGGATTCTGTGTCTATCAGTTTTGTAACAGGCAAACTACAAAGATTAATTTATTATTTATTAAAATAACGGTAAAAAATGTGAAAAACTAACATTATACTTTATCCTACGTATTATATAGTAGAAAATATTCGGTGCGAAAAAACGCTTTTCAAAACGTAACAGTTACAATCCAATATCTCATTGTAATGTTTTATTATAATAATTTGAAGTTTGTCTAGATTGATTATCTGTCATTATTTTTGAATTGAAATATTTTCATAAATTGTTATAAAACACAAATCAATGTATGGATACTTGAGATGTAATTGAGATGATGGAAAATTACAAAATTAATACGAGATTTTTTTAGGATATAATAATATGTTTAAACAAATTTAATGTGACTGATCGAGAATGCTCGATAATGTTTTAGTTTTTAGTATACTCAAAACTGGCGGTCTGTCACACAGCCTTGCTTTTAGCTGGTTTTATATAATATTTTCGTTGAACTGGCAACGGTGCCATGGAAATCAGAATGACACATATGACAAGACAACGTACACAACTTAAAAAATATGATTTGATTATAAGAGTTGTACCAGTTTTTTATGACGGGAACGGTACATATGTTCTAGTTATCTTATTAAGAGTTAACTAACAAACTAAATTGTATGAAAAATGATTTATATTTGTGAGTTTACGAATGATAATTATTTAGCAATTAAATTGTTTTTAACAAATTCAATTCACTCGAGACACTAAAACAAGTTTGAAATTTGAATTCTGCGGGTCCAAATACAATAAAAACTCTGAAACTATGTGGACTTTCATCAGGCACAAAACAGCTCTGACCCTTAAACTATATAGGAAATAACTAAAATAATATTTTTATATCTGAGAACACCGCATATATAAAAATTAACACTAGAAAAGTATATTAATAAAACCAGGCCTTTATTTGATCAACAGTAAATATTTATGCAATAATTAATTTATATTAAAATTCAAGAATCCATTTGTCAATATCTATCAGATCTTCAAGTTAATCTTATACCTCCTAAAAGTAGCTGCCTGTATCCTTTCGTCCTCGAAATGATAACCACCAAATTAATTTAAGGCTAAACCATCGGACAGGCCCAATTTAAACCAATCCTAATAGCCTAATTGTTTAGCGTCTTATCTACAACACAGATTATTAGTGTCCATCAATTTAATACCAGTATGGTTGACACACGATCGTCTACGACCTAATGAAGGTCTATGGCGCCAATGGTCGGTACAAAAACAAAGATATCGGTGATATTTCGAGATTTAGATCTCTCGCCAGATAAGGAGCGAACACGAAAATCACATTGAACCAGCGGTCCAAAGTATAAGGTGTCCTCACAAGAAAAAATAGGGCCCGATGCAAAAAAATAAAAGGATTGTACAGTGTTGCATAGAAAGAGGGGATTGTGGCAAGATTTACGATGGACCGTTTTATGTAATGGGTGAGTGGACTCGCTTAATTATACCACCACCTTTTGGCGGTACGTTCAAAGACCGTATAAATAAAAGGAGCAGTAAAAATTTTAAATTTGATTGACCATAACAAGACGGATGGATTCAAGGTGTGTATTAATTTTACAGTAACTGCGCTATAAATCAGTACTAATTATTATAAATAAATAAAACAGCTTATCTCTATAAAAAGTTTATTTATTATATTCGTTACTCTTTATTGCATATCGTAATTCAACTGTAGTCTTGTACGTCCCATATTGTGTTTTATTACTTCAACATGTTTTTAATCATTTCCCCAAGAATATTTCGTTCCATCAGAAACGAATAATTAAGTTTATGTCATTTGACACATACACTTTAGGAGGCCCGACTTTTTTATGTTCTCCACCACCATTTTATGCTCTGTATAAGGACCTACTTCTTTATGGAATCTATGGGTCTATAGAGAAGTCCTTTAAGACTGTGAGTCACTTTTTGACAGTCTTAAGTTAACCATATATTGCATACAGTAGCTTTAAGGCAACACCGGAAATAATTTCCGTTATAAAACTAACCTTTAATTTATTAAGTCAATTAAAACTGCATATTGCGTACTGAAAGACACATTCTATCTAAGTAATCGCGCAAACTCCTACGTCATTACGTCAAGTCAAGTTTTCGCGCCTAAAGTTCTCGGCGTTGCCAGTTGTGTGTTATAAGCGAAACGTAGATCTTTTTTTCAACGTAAAATTGGTTACTTTATGTAACAAGCTTATGTGAGGGAAGTAATTACTAGTACTTTTATAATTGTAAATATAAAATAAGAATACCAAATCAAGTTGTAAACAGGTGTTGCTTTGAGGAAATTTTATACAATTCAGTCATGGAACTATCTGAAGTTAGTGTAAATCGATTTTCGTTATGCCCAGCCCATTTCCATTTTATTTTCAATGCATGTTCGACAGCGTCTGTTGTTTTAGTTTTGCATCTTATCCAGTCGTTCTTCTTTTTATCTCTCAAACGATATTCCCAACATTTGTCTTTCCATAGCTCTTGGAGTTTTCTTTATTCTATCTAAGTTGCTCTTGGTACACGTCCACATCTGGGCACCATATGTCAGAACAGGTAGGACGCATGCATTAAATACATTGGTTCTTAATTTTAAAGGTATTTTTTGGTTTTTGATAGTATATGAGAGTTTTCCGAATACAGCCCCATTCTTATTCTTCTGGTTATTTCTTTAGTCTGGTTACTTTTATCTGCTCTGATAGCTTGTCCTAAGTAAATATATTCTTGAACGTATTCCATGTTTGTTCTACCTATGATAATTACTGATATATCTTCTGTATTACTCATTATTTTAGTTTTCTTTAGATTCATTTTTAGTCCTTTCTCAAGAGATGTTTTTTCTAGGTCTAAATCATTATCCGTAGTTGTTTCATAGTTGTTGCTATCAGGAGCACATCATCGACGAATCTGAGATGATTTAAATATTTCCCGTTTATACAAATCCCTTTATTGTCCCAGTCTATAGATTTAAAAATGTCTTCCAACGCCAGATAAATAGTTTGGGTGAGATTGTATCCCCTTGTATGACACCTCTACAAATTCTAATTAATGGAGTTTGCAAATCTCTGTCTAGCTGAATTCTCATAATGGCGTTTTGATATATGTTGTGGATTAATATTCTGTACCGTGAATCTATTCGGCAATTAACTAGCGCTTCTTCCAATGCCCATAGTTCTATGCTGTCAAACGGTTTTTCATAGTCAACAAACGCTAGGTATATTGGAAGGTTTTATTAGTTAGTATTTTCTATCAATATTTTAAGAGTGTGAAGGTGGTCGGTTGTGCTGTACCCTTTTCTAAATCCTGCCTGCTCAACTGGTTGGTATGCATCAAATTTGTTGTTTAGTCAAGTTGTGATCACCTTAGTGAAAGTTTTATAGATTTGTGACAAGAGAAATATTGGTCTATAGTTAGCTGATTTTGATCTATTTCCTTTCTTATACATCAGAATTGTATTTGCCTTGTTCCACTCTTGCGGTATTTGTAATTCAAACAAACATTTATTGAAAAGTATCTTTAGGTAGTCTTTTATCTTTTCCCTCCTACTTTTAACATTTCAATTAGAATTTCATCGTCCCCCGGAGCCTTATTTCTTTTCATATCTCTAATTGCTTTTTCTATTTCTTCTCCGGTTATGGGGAGTAATATTTCAGAGTTTACATTCATTATTTTCTTTTTCAGGTTTTGTTGTATCAAGTGGACTGTTTTTAGAGCTGTAGAGGTCACTATAATATTCCCTCGTCATCTTAGATATTTGGGTTTTGTTTTTTTCTATTACACCTTATTTATTTTCCATCTCTATGATTTTATTTCTTCTTAGGTGGGACTTGATAGATCTTAAGTTTCTGTTTTCGTCTATAATCTTCTGGATTCGTTCTTCTTGATGCCGTTTGAGATCTTGTTTTATATGTCTTCTTATTTCTGTATTAAAGGTTTTGTATTCAGTTTTATTTCTTTTATTTTCTTGTAGTAGGCTTCTCCGTTGTTGTAGCATGGCTTAAGATACCGTACACTTACTTTAACCTTTAATTGTGGCTTATTTCTCATTTAAATAGTACTTACTTTAAACTGCTTAAGTCATAATATTACAGAAAGAAGATATCTAGTAAGGTATAGTGAAGCCTCTACAAAACTCTACCACATCATATCTGGTGTGCCTCAGGGTAGTGTGCCCGAACCGATCATGTACATGATATATACGGCTGACTTACCAACAAGCAATAACCTTACGTTTGCAAGATTTGCAGATGACACTGCTGTTCTAACATCTCATAGTGATCGTTCAGTTATCTTATTATTTACTAAGAGAAATATTGATATAGGCAGTGCCAAAAGGAATATGTTAACATATACATTTTTACACTAAATTTTATGTACTATTTTGTAAGTGCCTCTCGTGGAACAATCAACCTAACATACAAATTCAGCTACACTGACTTGTCTCTTTTTACCCATAATTGAAACATACTTTTTTTAACCTATATTTTAGAGTATTGAGTCGATGTAAAGAACCGCTATTTTGTGACGCTATCTGTGACGACGCCCTCTTGTGGCTCTAGTTCCGTAACGACGCCATCTTGTGGCACTAGTTCCGTAACCACGTCATCTTGTGGCACCAGTTCCGTGAAGCTAGCCTCAGCATTTTACTATAGAGAATAAAGTAATAAAACGAACTTCCCTTAAAAAATCCTTAAATAAATTGATACACAGTTGCGTTTCGGGATAAATGGGACATGACGACCGTCTGAACTTTAATGTTCGAAAGACGAAACACTGATTATTTGTGACAGGAAGGAAAAATCTTATCTTAATAAATTTGCTCTTCTGTTTCTATATTTTAATACATTCGTTATTTCTATAAAAGTTTATTCTGTGTTATTTAAATAGTTTGTCATTTAGAATCAACCATGCCTTGTTTTTGGCATACAAGTGACGACTACAAGGTGTTCTGAAATGTTTGAACCAATGTTTGGCAACAGCACAGGAATTTTAAACGTTCGGTTGTCAACACCATTTTATTAAGCATAGATATCTATAATTAGTGTTCACGACATACGCAACTTTTTTAGGTGACGACAATTTCGGGTATGAAATATTAGTCCGTGACATTAAAAAACAGATTTAACACTGCTCTAACTGTAAGAGCTGTCCCGAGAAATATTCGTAATTAAATTAAATGTTTTACTGTCATCGACATGTTCGTATTTGCTGGAAGTGACAAAGTAGCTTCGTCAAGTGAACACGGAATGGTTGGTCATATTCTCATCTAAACATTAATGTTATTAATATCTCATGTTTACATTACTTACGGCAATGTAGGAAGAGTGATAATTAAAATGTACATAGGAGAATGAATATCTAGTAATAATCTATTTTGTTCTTGATTTGATAGCTGTTCTTTATATGTTTACATAACTACTTTCTTATACAGGGTGTCCAGAAACTTTCATGACAAACGAAAACCAAAGATTTACATTAAAATAATAAAATGAAGAATGAACCAATAACCAGGAGATTAGCACTCGCATCAGAAAAGCTAGATCCACCTTCAATCAGATGGGGGCCTTCTTCAAGAGTCACAACCTCTTTCTTGATACAAAAGTAAGAATGTTGCGATGCTACGTCTTCTCTGTCCTTTTTATGGATGTGGCTGATGTGGCTATATCGGATAATACTTAAAATCCCGTGGACTGACCGAGTCACAAATGACGAAGTCCTCAGAAAAATGAATAAGAACCGAGAGGTACTGCACTGAGTACTGAAAATCTGTATTAATTGACAAATACAATAAACTTATTAACAACCCAATTGAAATAAAACCAGTATGGACTAAATATATTGAAGATTTTTTCCTGGACACAAGAACAAATTGATAACGAGGAAGTTCCAATAATATTAAAATCGACAAAGCTTTCGACAAAGTTAAACATAAAATTCTCATAGAATGTGTAAATACTCGAAAAGGACTCGACAAAAATGACATTAGCCTAGTGTGAAGTCTCTATAGGAACCAAGAGGCTGTGGTGACATAATATGGAAATAGCAACGTTTCGCAACAGATAATTAGAGGAGTGAGACAGGGCTGTGTACTTTCACCATTACTATTTAATATATATCCCGAAGAGTTATTTTCGCAAGCACTTGAAAACTGTACAGAAGGGATCAAGATAAATGGTGAAAATATAAATAACATCCGTAATGCTAACGATACAGTTATTCTAGCTGAAAGTGACGCAGATCTGTAGATATTACTAAACACAATTTGTGATACTGGGGAACAGTTTGGTTTAACAATAAATATAAAGAAAACAAAAACCATGGTGATCAGTAAAAGGGGCAAAGTCATTACAAGGATTCAGATAAAAAAAATGAAGATATAGAGCAGGTGGACAAAATAAAATATTTTGGAGTCTAGATTACGGAAGATCTGAATCCGAAATCAGAAATTCGTTCAAGAATAGAAAAATCAAGAGCAGCCTTTTTAAAGATAAGGAAATTTCTGAGTAGCCAAAGACACAATCTGCAAATCCGATACAGTATGGTAAAATATGAGAATTTTGAAGATACCATGGACTGACTATATCACGAACGAAATGGTGTTACACAGAATGGGAAGAGTCGGAGAACTTTTGACCACTATCAAAAGGCGAAATATGTCATATTTGGGGCACATACCTACTTAGAAATAGTAAGTACGAGTTTTTGCAGCTAATTATAAAGGGTAATAAAAGGAGTCCTGGTAGATGACAAATATCCTGGTTAAAGGCAACCTTCATTAGTGGAGACGGCACTAGAAGAAGAAGGTTTGGTGAAATTTTATGTTTTTTGTTATTACTGATATTTAACCAATAAATTAGTTAAATCCAAAATAGATTAAAAAATAGAGTATCGTGTAAAGAAAAAAATGTGCAACTCGACCACACTTGCTGTTTAAAAAAAACTGGGGGTTGACGCGGAACAGAAGGGGATTACATTTGAAGGCATGAATTTTGCATGAAAATTTGTCCCTCTTCCAATACCAATTGACGAGTTTTCTTAAAATTTGAAAAAACTCTGTTTCTGAGATTCTAGGGGGGTCAAATTTTACTTGGAACACACTGTATAAATTTTGTAAATAGAAAACATCCAGCACTCTCTAATTTTTTATCTTGATGTGCAAAAATGCTAGGTATGCCTTCTATCGCAACAAAAATAGAACCTGTCAACAATCGATCTTCTGGCGTAAATGACGGTAAAATATTTGGAGTTCTTGTTACAAACCGATATTTTTTGTACAATACGTTTTATTTTAATGCGAGCCATTTACAAAATACATGAATATTCTAAAAATTGAATAGAGTTATTGACTTCATAAAGTGTTTTAGTGCGTGAAAAAATTAATAGATCCTTAATGTTAGTGAATATATTATTATGATCTGCTTTTCTTGCTTATAATATGATTATGCTTTATGTATGGTTATATGATTATTGACTTTTATTAATTATCTTAATTAATTAATTACTTTACGTTTTAATTATAAAGTAGATCAAAAATAAATAAAATTAAGCAATAATTCAAAATTATCAGTGGTCATTTATCATAAAAATATCAATTACCTTTATTTCGTGGCTTCTAGTATTTCTCAGTTGCTTGATTTATCAAGGATAAACAAGGAAAACAAATATAGTAAATAAAAATTATAATCTTTCAAATACCATTTATTCATTATAATATAAAAATAAGATCAAATTTTCTTTTAACATTTATTATGTACTTTCTTGTCTAATTGTCAAGAAAAATAATCTTTAATTTTGTTATCTTCATTTTGAACCAAATTCATTTAATTTAATGTGAAATGTGCTCTAATTATTACTTCTTAAAGAGAATCAAATTTTAATTCTATGCAAATATCCAAATATGTGTTAATTTTACTATTAACTTAATTTATTATTGGGGATGACTTCTACATTTTAAAACAATAACTTTATAACTCTAAGAATTTATTGATTAATACTTTATGTCACAATATTAACAAATTTATACGGCTTTCAAAAACAAATTCTCTCCACAAATCAAATCTCCGACTCGTTCAAAATAAGACCAGCAATCCTAAGGCACAAGGATTTTTGTTAAAGTGCCATTTTAATATATGTAATACTTCTTTCCATTATTCACAGAAACTGGAGCCTCTTCAGGTTCAGACACAAGGAGTTTGGATTTCTCGACTTATACGATTCTGCTATCACCGAATTAACCACACAAAAACACATCTTGTAACACACTGCTATTAACTGCCTGCTTATTCTTGATGGTAAAAACACAAGATCAAAACTTTCTCCTTTAATTTTACATCGACTCTTTATTCTCCTCCCATCGATTTCCATAGACAATCACACAACACTCATCCTCACCATACCTATTTTTTTTTTCAATTTTTTTATTTTTTCTTTCTTCTTTTGTTCTTTTTTTATTAGGTAATCTTTGCAGGTGATAATTTTATAGTTAGTGACCAGTCTTTTTTGTTTCTTCTCTGAATTTTGTGGCCTTTTATCTTTATCTTTCCTGTCTTTTTCTGTCCTTTTAACCACTGCAAAGGTCTTTACAGAGGTTTTTGGATGTTCTCTTAAGATTAAAGCTTTCGAGGCATCTGATTGTATCGTATTTGAAGAAGTATGGGCTGCTTGTTGCCCTACATTTGAATAACTGTAGTCTTTTTGATTTCCAGTGGCTATAACCGGACTTGCACCTGGTTATAGTGCTGCTGAAGATGTAGACCTACTGTCTTCTAATTGTACTGTGGCTGAGGAAGGGATAGCTTCTGAGTGTTGGACATTTAAAGAAGCAGTGTCTTCCAAGTGTACTGTAGTGGGAATGGAAAGATTATTTTTATACCTAAGCAAATAACCTTTTTTGAATATAGATGTAGGAATTGCGTCTCTGTTAGAACCTTGTTTATCGGCATCATAAATGTCTGTGGCTTTAAATCCGATAATAATATTAGTACTAGGTATTTCATGTGCTAGCTTGGTTATCATTTGTACAAATATTTCTGTAGAAATTTTTTTGCGGTGATTTTCCTTCTGCCACTTACTAAGTGTCTGGTCCCAACTATTTTTCAGATCTCTAAAGACTAACACATCTAATGATTGTAATAAATGTGTCATGTATAGAGATAACTTCATAATACTAATTTCATTTTTTTGCTAACTTAACTAAATCTGTGGAAAAATGGGTAGCATGGCCATAATTAATTGATAAAACTGATATTTCCTTTGTAATATTTGGTAAAGAAACCATATCTAAACCAATTAAAAAACAAAGTAGTTTCCATTCAACCTCGAGACGTTGTAGAAACTGCAGATTGGGATATTGTACTCTCATTAATCCAATTATCCATTACGTATTTACCTTTAATCCACAGAGGAAAGGTATCATTTGAGCATCAGCATGACAACACAACAAAACAGATGTGTTTTCTTGGACAGAACTGGTCTTTCTTATGCTTTTTGTACCAATTTCATCAACGCCCTTTGTTTTACTAGGGTTATGGCAAAATGACGTCTCCTCGCAATTTAATATTTGTTCTGGTTTCCCTTAAGGGTTAGTTCTTCCGAGTCTTTGTTAATACTTCAAGAACATTATAGATGACCCAAAGGTTCACCTAATCGCATCTAATATGTTCGATACTTCTAGGTTTGTTTATTGACATATGGTGCCTAGTTTTAAATGATCTAAACCAGTTAGGGCCTGGTCTCTAGTCTTTAAATCTGCTCTTGATATTATTCTGTCTTATATACAATTGTACTATGTCTAATACTTCCTCTCTAGATAGGCCAAACCCATTTTTGTCCATAAGTTTTATGCAATCTGTAATTTCTATTTCCTCAAGAGACGGCATATATGACTGAAATCCTTCACCACTGCTACCTTCTTTGGAAGTCAGTCCAGTCCCACGCGTTACTTTGACTCGATGCTTTGAATATTTGATATGCTTTGAATATTGTAAAATAATGATACACCCCGTGTTGTCTTCATACCGAAGCCAGCACCTTTCTGAGTTTTTCTTATGTACGTTCGTAACATTTTCTGAAACAAAACCAATCTGATATAACCTAGGCTTTGACAAATAAAAAGATGGAAAAACAGGTCCTGGGGGGTAACTGGACCAGACCCTGGCCCAGTTACTCCCGAGATGGGTCCCAGTTACCCCGAAAGAGCAAAAGTACTCGGGGTAATTGGAATACCGGGTAAATAATTAAACAGTTGAATTATTTTTTACTGGAGAATTTATCTCGATTTTATTTCATTGTATAATTAACTTATTAGTAGTAGATGATATATTGAAATCTTCTAAGAACCATTTTACGGCCTATATCAAATTACCATTTTAATTACTCCCTGGTTAAACATCATCAGTGACTGACGTCGAGACGAAAGCATGAATCACAACTGTTAAACATTGCTTAGGACAAAGCGGAAAGGACCGTATATTAATTAATTCTCTATATTCTCGTATCAGTGAAGTGTTGACATTACTCTTATAACTCATAATTAAAAGTATCTCACAGTTTGTGTCTATCCTTGACTTTCTCCCCCTTTTTTGTTGTTGACATACGTTATTCTGAGATTCGTTATTGATTAATAATTTTATTAAAAGATACTTGTATCGTCCTTCTGTATAAAATCAAATCATTTATCAAATCAAATCATCATAATATATTTTTACATTGGTTTTTTTTATTTTTCAATAATATGTGTAATATAAATTTTATAATGGTAAAAGATTTGTTTCTGCAGTAGTTGGAAACGGTTTTACAACGTGCGATTTCGTGCAATAAAATAATTGTGTTCGAACACATTTAATTTTAAACTCCAACTGTTTGGTCAGATGTTCTTGCAGATTTGCTGACCGTTTTCAAATAGTCATTATGGTTTGAAGAATATTTTCTAACTAATAGTTTGACGAATGCGTACTAACTATCAATAAATAATGTTTCTTATTCTTAACCTGTAAATATATGTATATGAAATATGAAAGGGGTTCCCACAGCTGTCGCTGTCTCCCTTCTCTCAACAATTTTCTTCATTCTTCTGTTCCCTCCCATTTTCCGTCTTCCAAGCCTCTTCTTTCCATGGCTTCATCTACTTCATCTTTGAAAGATCTTCTTGGTCTACCTCCTTTGTGTTTTCCTATGGGGCTCCACTCTGTTATTTTTGCTATCCATCGGTTTGGGTCTGATCGTCTGACATGTCCGTACCACGTTAATTTTTTTTCTTCAATGTAATTTAAGGTGTCTTTCTTTATCTCCATTCGTCTTTTGATTTAGTCGTTAGTTATTTTGTCCATTCTAGAAACTCTGCAGCTTCTTCTCCAGTAGTCCATTTCTGTGGCGTGTATTTTGTTTCTGATGCTTTCGTTTAAGACCCAATTTTTCTGCTCCATATTTTAAAATTCTGCGAATTATCTTGTTATAAATTCTTTCTTTGTTATTTTTTGTTATGTGTCTGTTCTATAGGATGGGATTCAGTTGTCTTCTAGAGTTTCTGGTTTGACCCACTCGATTTTTAATTTCTTCTTCTGTAGTACCTTTATTTGATATAATGAACCCCAGGTATTTAAATTTATCGGTCCCATTTATTTCACGCCCGTCCACTTGCAGGTTTCTTGTTGGTTCTTGTGTTGTGTTCATATATTCTGTTTTGTTAATATTTATTTTCAGACCATTTATATTATAGGCCTCTTCTAATTTTCGAACCATATAACTTAGATCTTCCTCGTCTTGTGCTATTATGATCTGATCGTCGGCGAAACTGAGGGTATACAAATGGTCGTTCCTAATGGGTACTTCCATTCCCTCACATTTCCTTTTCCATGGCTTTAGGGCGTATTGAAGAAATATTTTAAAGAGTGTAGGTGAAGTCGAGCATCCCTGTAGGAGACCTTTCGTGGTTTTAAATGGTTTTCCAAACTTGTTTGTCTACCTTGACTGTAACATTATTATATGTGTACATGGACTTCACTATATGGATCAGCTTATCTTCTACTCCTATTTGTTGCATGACTTCCCACAGTCGTTGTCTGAGCACAGAGTCGTATGCCTTTTTTAGGTCAATAAAGGCTAGATGGACTGGGCTGTTCTTTGGCATCTTCTTCTATATTAGTTGTTGTATAGTGCAGATGTGGTTAACACATGATTTCCCAGCTGTAAAACCTGCCTGGTCTTCCTCTATTTTATTTTGATGATTATTATTTTATCCCCTTTCTTGAAAATGGCGATAATATGGGCTGTCGACCATTCTTCAGGTTGTTGTTCGGTGTCCAAGGCTCTCTGAAATATGGTATGTATCATACGGAACAATTTTTCAGAGCCGTATTTAATTATCTCGGGTGCTATCCCTCCGGGGCCTGCAGACTTATTATTTTTTATTTGTTTTATGTTTTCTTTCAATGATAAATTTAGTTGTTCTTTTGTATTTCTTGTTTGTTGTTCTTTTTCCATGAATTTTGTTCTCTTTTCTGTCAGGAGTTCTTGGTAGTAATCATTCCATTGTCATTCGCTTATGAAAGTGAAATGTGTTTTTTCCTGTGTGGTTTCTTTCAGAATCTTTATCACTTTCCAGGATTCTGAGTTGTTTGTACCTCGTATGTATTGTTCGATGTTGATACATGTTGATTCCCAGTTATCATTTTTATCTTTTGTTGTTAATCTTTTTATGTCTCTGTTCTTCTCTCTGTATCTTTCTAGGTCCACTTGTTCTTTTGAGCTTAACCATTTATGATATAACTGTTTCTTCTGCTTAATTCATTCGTCCAATTATGTATACCCTCAAAAAAAAACCGTTGTGATATGTTAGGAGCTATATTTATATATAAGATCCAAACCTGTTAAGCCAGATTCATTTTAATGTTCCCCATTAAGCTTTACGTTGCCACAACGTTTTCGTTATTTCTTTCCACAAAACAACCTATGGTATTCACAACCTATTGGATAGTTAAATGTTCGCGTTTTTGATATTTTCAATGTAAGTCTTGCTTTGTGATAAGTATATTGAGATTGTTGAATTTTATTTTTGATATATTTTGTTTGTTTTTTTTTAGTGTGTATGATTTTTAGTCTCATTTTTTAAACTTTTTTACATTGATTTTATATTATAAGTAATTTCAAGTTTTGAATCCTAACTGTGATATTGTATATTGTAATTTAAAGTGTTAATGGGGTTATCCCGTGTATTAAATACATAAATGAATCGGGAACAAAAAGTGGTGAGTTAAGACGTGTCGCTTCCCTTGTAAGCGTTATATTCTGTAAATACAAGTGAGGTGCTGAGGTTACCTTCTTCTTCTTCAAGTACCATGTCCTTTCAGAACGTTGGTTACCATCATAGCTATTTTAATTTTATTCAATGCCACCCTAAATAGCATGCTTGTATCTACACCATACCAACCTCGCAAGTTCTTCAACCATGAGGTTCTTCTTCGGCCTGGACTGCGTTTGCCTGCTATTTTTCCTTGCATGATATTTTGTAGCAATCTATATTTGGGACCTCTCATTACATGTCCGAAATATTCCAGCTTTCTCTGCTTGATGCTTTTTATGATCTCAGTAGTCTTGCTGAGACGTTCAAGTATTATGGAGTTACGAATCTTCTCCACCCAGGAAACTTTTAAAATTCTTCTATAGCACCACATTTCGAAAGCCTCAAGGCGATTTAGATCGATTTTATTCACAGTCCAGGACTCGACAGCATAAAGTAAGACCGGGAACACGTAGCAGCGAAGTAGGCAGATCCTTAATGCCAGTTTTAGGTCTCTGTTACATAACACCTTGGACATCCTTCTAAAAGCAGCTCTAGCCTGCTCTATTCTGGATCTAATTTCGCCGTGATTTTCTGCATTACAATTTAATTGCTGTCCAAGGTAGACGATTTTATCAACTTGCTCAAGTTTGGTATTATTTATATATATAGACGGTTTTATATTCTGTTGTTTACTTATTACAAGTATTTTGGTTTTCCTTATGTTCAGATCAAGACCTGCCTCCCTACAACTCTCAACGACACTATCAAGTAGTGTTTGCAGATCTTCTTGACTAGAAGCTAGGAGTACTGTATCGTCCGCATATCGCAAATTATTGATGACTTCGCCGTTCACAAGTATTCCTTCTTGTTTTTCAGAAAGCGCTTTTCTGAAAATTCTTTCGGAGTAAACGTTAAAAAGCAGGGTGACAAGAGGCATCCCTGCCGTACTCATCTTTTAATATTGAGAGCTTGTGATTCCACACCATCTACTAAAACTAATGTTGTTTGATTCCAATATAAATTTGCAATTATTCGAACATCTCTGCCGTCCAAGCCTATGTCTTTTAGAGCTTCGATCAGTATAGAGTGCTTAACTCGATCAAATGCCTTTTGAAAGTCAATAAAACAACAGTATATGTCTACAGATATATCACGACATCTTTAAGCAAGTACGTTCATTCCAAACAGTGCTTCTCTTGTTCCAAATCCGTTACGGAAACCAAACTGAGTGTCATCCAGGTATTCCTCACATTTATTGTAGATACGACCATGTATTAGCTTCAGAAAAATTATTAATAAGTGGTTTAACAAACTGATGGTTCTATAATCAGCACAGGTTTTTGCTGTTGTCTTCTTAGGTAGAGCTATAAACAGTGAGTTAGACCAACCATTAGGTAGTTGTCCGCTGGTATAAATGGTATTGAAAAACGAAGTTATAGCCTCTAAAATATTGCTATCCTTTATAAGCTTATATATTTCAGTTGGAATTTCATCAGGACCAGTCGCTCTGCCAGTTCAGTTACCGTTCAGTTACCACTGATGTTGATTAATGCTTACAACCAGTGGTGAATCCTACTATTTTAGTTCGTACCACTAGCAGCTAGACGGAATTGTCGGTACGATGTTAGATCGATAATTTCTATCTAACGCTAATTGCACACACCGATTTTGGACGGTCGATTTTTTACCGGCCGTCCAAATTTTAAGAGTGAACCATATGTGAGAACGGGACATTGCACACAGGCCGACCGCTGATCGGTGTAGGTAAAATGCCGGTGAGCGGACGTTCACTGCCACTGTATCGCCGGCACGACCAGGGCGTGTGACTAAATACAGTATTGCACACATATCGAGTTTTTATCGGCCAATTCGACTGATCGGTGAAATTTTAGGTACATTTAAGTTTTACCACTTGCGTTTAATCCTACAGCACTCAATACGGCGATACAAATATGTAATAACAACAACTCGTTTAGGATTCATTATTATTCAACAACCTCGTATTACGACAACAACGCAACTAATTGTTTGACCGTAAAAATCCGGTGCGTTTGCAAGCATCTGCTACCAGTAATATATCGGGCGATTTTATGCTGGCCTTCCAAAAACGGTGTGTGTGCAATTACACTTACAGTTACTTAATATTTACATCAAGTTGCGAAACTACAACAATTTGAATTTATATTAATGGAATTTACTGTCACAAAAAAGTAAAACTTCCTATTTTTAAATATAATTTAGAGTTTAGTAATTATACTGTCGAAATATTATATAAAACTTCGTAAAATTATTTATGATCATTCCCTTTATTATCTTAAGTGTACAGCAAACCTAATGTTTTTACACTACAACTCCCTGTCATGCACACCTCTTAGAGTTTAATACAAGATTTATATTCTTTTCATAAAGGAATATTGAGAAAGATTCTTCCTATATTTCAGCATGATAAATCCAGATCTGACGCACTGTCTTTGATTAATGGAATTTGGCTTCATTTGAAGGTATATAGTGAAACAAAATTTATTATATCAGAAGCAGAGTAGAAAGGGGAACACATGCTGAGGCATCTTTCTGTTTATGTATTCTTTTTGTAATTTTGTTTAAACATTATCTGCTAAATTATGGTTTTCATGTTAACATTTCAGTCTTTTTACCATTTGTTCAATATAATCTTTCATTGTATTCTAAATTTTATATATCACATCATTCTAATTAACAGAAAACAGTTTTTTAAGACTTTTTTGCACTTTTCAATAAATATTTGATTTGTTTGTTTGATTTCTGAAGTGAAAATAAAAATTTTAACCTTGAATTGCTATCGTGGGGTCGAATTTGACCCCACGATCTTGAAATTTTGTGCACTACTAGTAGACAGTTTGGCAAACGACCTTGTTATTCCATGTATTCTCCCAATTTGTAGCGGTTATAATTTGCCTACCACACTTGGTATCATTTATAGGGGTTGAAAATGGGGACTGAACAATAACTAGCCTGGAGATAGGTTAAGCAAACAAACCGGAACGTTTGCGAACGGCTACTCTTGGTTTGGTTGGAGAGCTGGGTACTAAGTAAGCAAATAAAAGGGGGACTGGAAATGGGTAACTACAAAGAAATAAATAAAAAAATACTTAAATAGATTTTCTGGGCAACACAACACGGGAAGTTTCCTAAACTATTTAAATTGGACGCCGTTTACAAGAATCTTCCTGCTGGATGGAGAGAAAGGCTTTTCTTTCCTAAAAAATATTAAAAGGGTTACAATATTTTTAAAAGAAATAATACTCTACTTGGCTTAGAGAGAAACATTACATATTTATTAGTTCTTCACCATAAACAGTTAATACAAATAAAATTAACAAAATGCAAAAACAACTAATAATGGTGCTATCGGTTTACAACAAACTCTAGACGGTTCAAAATGAAAATATCTAGATTTCTCAATGGAGCTTACGCTGAAGTTAATCTTCAAATATAAACAAAATAATTTAAAATTTATGACAATAAAATAATATGACAATTAGCCAATCCCTAAAACTTATAATTTTATTTATTACAATTTTGAAACTTGTCATGAAAGCAATTATTAGTGAAAAATGTAAATTTAAACAAAAATGTACCTGATAGCACTGAAGTGACCAGGAAAAACAAATAGACCATTCTTTGGTAGTTGGGCAGTGGATTAGAGCTTCAGATTATCTTAGATGACAAGAAACCGTGATTTTCTAATCTCGACTTCTCAATTCTTGCTTGAAACCATGTAGACCTGTTAAATTATTATGACGCTGTTTTTCAAATTTTTCAAATAGGACACAATACAACATATCGATGATCAAATCATCAAAACTGCCACATTTGCATTTGTTTAAATTCACCTTTCCACAATAAAAAATTTGCCGGCTTTTAGAAGATTACACACCCGTGGTTTATCCCCTTCAGGATCTCAAATCCAACTTCCACTGTAACTCTACATTTAACTGCTACAATACACTATATTTCCGTGACAAAAACGAAAAACGAAAAACCATTACGAATTTTAAAAAAATCCGGACTCGAAGCAATAAAGTGACCACTTTGGTGATCCATTGCACAGTCATCATTTGTCCAATTCGGTATAAACCAAATGTAAATGGAAAATTTCTGTTCATTTGATGCTCAATATATCCTAAAGCGGCTTCACAATCAAAAAAATACTCTTAAAATTATTATGGACAAACCAGAAATGTTTATATTATCAATCTCAATGACGCAAATGAATTAAGAAAATATTTCGGTGTTTTAAATACAAGGTGATTTGAAATGCTACATATTAAGTACGTAGTTTAGCGCGCCGCTTAGTAGCAAACAATCAGTGGGATAGTGCACACGTGATTCTGAGTTTCGGTTAGATTGGATGCCACTATAGTAGTTACGTTATTATTATTTAAGATAATACATTAAAATGGCTTTGAGAATTAGCGGAAGTGCGGTGACAACTTGACAATTCCTGGAGGAGCCAACCAAGAAGATTGACACTTATAATGACTCTAGTTTCAGATTCAGCAATTGACGTTAGTGACATCAATCGACGAATGTAAAACAGCAACTAATATTGAAACAAATAAACGGTAGCTAAAGAACTTCACTTTAAACGTAGTTGTATCAAAAATATTATTGATTTCTTGAGTATTTATTATTAATTAACTGATTCGCAATAATATATGAATATTTTCTATTACAACCATATATTGTGTTTGAGGTAAGATCCAATAAAATATAAATAATTTAAATTCTAGCTACATCTTCCGGGCTAAATAATTACCAAGGAATTCTAGAATTAATAATTCCTAATCCCTTGGCAGAACTCCATCCTCGAAACTAAGTCTATTAGAGCATGGTCTCTTGGTTGACCGCAGACCACATCCTGACGTCGAGGATGCCGACGCCTGCTTGGATCCTTGTTTGCAACACTAATTATTATTCATAAAGCCCTGACCATGCTGACCGTCGGTCTCCGGGCCTTGTCGAAATTAATATCGTCCACTTTACATGGATGTTCTCGGATTAGAGACCAACTTGCTCGCCGTTAAACCGCCGTTCTACCTCTTAGGTCATATTCGAAACATGTTAAGGATAAATCCCCTCTTTTAATCACTTTATTTTTCAATTGAAAAAGACTGATGTGTTTTTGTACACACTCATGACTAGAGACTGGATTTTATGCAATATGCATGTGCATATATATACAGCATATTTGTGGGTTTCTTTATAAATGCATATGCTATTCATATTTACTTCATTAAGAGCATATTGCCACATATTTGAAAATATCACATAAATAAAATGGTTTTCTATTTAGATAATAGTTTCTTGGATTAATTCATAGCAGGTACTAGGTTAGGTAACTACAAAATAATTTTATTACAAATATCTACTAAATCTACAAGTTTTATTGTTTGGGAAAACCCATCTGGGAATTATTTATCAGAAGAATAGGGCCAACATACAGCTAGGTATTATACAGTCAATTCGTTTTTAAGTTTCCTTTACCAGCTGGCAACTTGCGATTGTGAATATTGTGCTTATAAAATAAAAATTATTTCTTTTTTGAAAATATGCCGAAAGTAGCGAAACAAAAATCAAGTCTATTGTGGAGTCAGACTGACATCTGACAGTCATCTTAAGGATGACTGTCAGATTGAACATACATTGACCTTGAGCAATGACTTGAGTGAATTTACAAACTAATGTCATTCTGTATGATGTGATGAACACATAAGATTTAATTTAAAAGCTTAAAAACTTAATTTTTAGAAAGTCTTTGATGACTATTAGTAATTCCAAACTATTAAATAATTTTGTAAGAATTTAAAACAATCTCCATTTCCTATATATGACATTTGTCAACCGTCCACTTTTGAAAAATCGTTTAAAAGGACCGACATTTGATTTCATTAGTTCTATTCTGTCTACCTCCTCACAGCAAACAATGGTCGGGTTCTTACACCGTACCATGACAAAAAAAAAATTATTTTTTAATGTGTCTGTGAAGTCCAGTGTCGGTTTTTTGTATGTTTTTTTAAGAATTTTAACAACTAAGTAATTAAATAAAAAATCAATATTTCAACAAATAAGGAAATGAGATCTCTCCATGGTAGTGGTATTTATAAATTGACGTAAGTAAAAAATTAAAATCTTCACCAATTAGTTACTTATAAGAACATTTTATTGTAGCATAGCTCCGATGATGGCTTTGTAAAGTCGAAAGCGCTCAGCTAGGAATTATTAAAAATATATACACTTCAAAAATACTTTTTTGCCTTGTCTTTTGACTTGAAAAGAATAAAAACAAGAAGATAGCAACAAAAATACGACTGATTTACTAACGAATATCCCACTTTGTACAAGGTTGGTTAAAGGGACGAGAAGAATAAGAAAATAAGTCAGTCGTAGGATTCCATTTTAGGCCCAGTACCGAAAAATGGAAGGTTCCTCTCTGTCAGCGAACATCAACATGTCTAAGCCTAAGCCTTGAAATTTAAAAATTGAAAAAAAAAATTGAAATACTTTGAATTTTCTCCGTTTTTCTGAGTGTAGTTCTGATTTTTTTTGCCAAATCTGGTTTTAAAAAACTTATCTTATTTTTAGCGATAAGAATGAGGATGGATATTTATTATTAGTCTATTCTTTATTTTAATTTAGACTTCCACTATATTTTAGTAAGCATTTATAAATCTTCGAACTAAAGCTTGTGCATGTGACAGCTTTCTAAGACGATTCGTTGTAAAAACATGGAGATTTAGTTGTGGTAGCTGCCCTCGCGCCCACCCCCAAACCCAATACGACTTGGAAATTACGCGCCTTGTAAAACCACGTGGTGGCTTCGTTTGCATAAGTTTTACTTTCCAAGATTAACAGCCGCGGAAAGTATAATGGAATCGACTATGCGGTAGAAGGTGCAGGGACGGTGTAACGTGAAATTAAGTGGATATGGTAGAATATTGAATATAGGAGATAGATTATTTAAAATATTAACTGTGAGAATAGCTCAAGGTGGACTTAAGTTGTCGAAAATCTTAGATTTTCTTCTTAATAGCAGAACACGACTTGATAATAGTAACAAATTTAATTTTCTAGACAGTCAAGAATTATACTACCACTAGTTTTGAAGTTTGGTCCATAGTTAATGTTATAGAAGAAATTAATATTTGAACAATATCAATAATATACCGTGGCCGGTCTCAGCTTTTGTGGAGGAATAGTTCTGAACTAAGAAGGGATTCTTCAGCACTCCGCAGAAGATAGACTGGGCGGGGAAGCCCTCCACCTCACCTCAACTCCGCGCGTCCCATATGGCTGATAAGGGACGTCCTGTATATTATACATTTTGATGACGAGAGAACAGAACCGCAAATGAATATAGTACAAGAAATAATACTTCTGATTTCTGATTTTATTGTTAATGATTTTGTAATTGTGATTGTCTTTGTTCTTATATTGTCTTTTTTGGTCCATCCTGCCAAGTATTTCGTCGGTCATCTTTTAATATCTCTTCGAATGGAACGAGGAGGCAGTTTTTTAATGTTTCCCATTGTTAGTTTATCTCGTTTATCAAGTTTTTGTATATTTTCTATTGGAGTTCGTTTTTTATATCAGCTTCTTTCTTTCTTAAATAAGAATTATTAATTTTTAAAACTACTGTTTGAACAAAAGCCGCGAAATATTTATCAATGTGATTGCAAACTTTAGAAGTTATAAGCTAGCACTGAAAGATGAATGTCATTCTTATAAGTAAAGGATTTGTAATGAGTCAGTCACTTCAATAATCCTTAAACATTTTTAAATAAAATTTTTAAAATCAAATCCTCTTAATCATTTTCTTAATTCTTAAATTTTAAGTTGGTATTAAACAACGACACCAAGCGTCCATGTTTGCAACCAAAGTTTAGCTAGCTCAAAGCAAGTATCCACTGCGCACTTCTGCTTTGACGTATTTAAAGACATTTAAGTTTAAAGCTATGGGACAGAGGTGGCTCAAAAGGTTTTTTTTGTAATTTTAAACTTTTTTTTATGAAAAAGAAGTAGCAGAAAGTTTTAGTTTGTGGTTTTTTTAAGTGTACTGTTTGGTTTATAGCCACACTGAGCCGGTAAGTATATCAAATTATCAATAAAACGAAAATATAAAAACCATCAGCCATTTTGACATCCTATAATATTGTCACTTTTCATTTGATTCGATATATTTATCTGAACTGTTTTCCATCATTTCATTAAGAAATATTTAACATTTAAAGCGAAAGTGTTATTGATATAAAATCATATGTATTTTAATTTTACTTCCCGGCCTTAAAAACATAATTATCTATCTTTAAAACAATATATTAAGAGTATCGTTAAAAATATTCTGTCTTATACCCTTCTTTATATTATAAAGTATATTATTATCCATATCATGCTTTTCGTTAAAATTGTCGATATAATTAATCCATTTTACTTAAAATATTGTCAAACCATACAAAAGTCACATTATTTACAAAACCGTTAAGTTTTTTGCCGTCACACTTCATAAGTAACCCTTATAAAACCTTTCAAGGTTTATAAACCTTGTGTTTTCCCTACTCTCTATCAATAATAAGAAAGAACTCTAAAACAAATGTTTTTAGCCTACCTTTGGGAGTCAAACAGAAGTCAGGGGAAGAATATTTTGATTTCGTTTTTTTTTGGGATAATTTTTTTAAGTTAAAATCTAGTCAGGTTACACCTGGTTCCAGGGTTGAACTCTGGAACCAGGGTTCCAGAGGTCCAGATCTGACCTTATTATTTCCGGACAATTTTGAGAAATTAGCGGGAAGCATCTCCCTCCTTCAGAGCATAAGTTATAGTACACCTGTATTAAGTTTATTTACTAGTTTATTTTTTTTATATAATTTTTTTTAACATTAAATCATACTATTTTGACATAATAATGAAAAACGTCATTTTTTCTAAAATAAAACTTAATCATATTTAGGGACTAAGTAGGTTGAGGTCGTAAATCCTCCCTTTTAACTCATTTGTACGGTTTCTTGTGTACACATTTAATCAGAAAGTTATTTATTGATATTTTATTATTATTATATATTTAAACCTATGGACATCTATCCATTCAGGATAGTGTCCTTATTAATTGTTAAGATATTTAATTGAAAGCCGAAATAACGAGTTACATCTCTAGTAGGCAAGTAGATTACCTTTTTAGGTAAAGTCATTAAATTTATTCTTATATTTTATTATTTGTAAATTTAGATCATCAAGGATCAGTTGTGTATAACCAGGGAATTAATTTTTTGTATAAAATTAACTAAGTTGACTGTACATAATTGGTAGTGGGTATTTTAGGGTAAATTTAGACTGTATATATTTGGATATGGATTAAATTTTTGGTGAAAGCTAAATATTTCAACTAATACCTGTTTTCTTTTTTATTTCAGCAAACAGCTTAACAAGATACTTTGGAAAGTTTATGTTAAATAAATCCTGGCGCCCAATCATATCTTAGAGCAACTTCCATAATTTACCACTTTCATTTACGTTATTTCTATTTTTTTTTAAGTATCCTGTCATTCATATTCTCACTTAACGGTCTCTGTAGGACATGCAAATTGGCCGAATTCTCTTTTGAGTGTCAAGTAGTCACTCTCTGGCACATTCTGCTAGCCACTTTTAGTTTATTTGTTTTGTTACATTACTCCACAGACTTTTATTACATTGACAGCCTAAACCTTGAAGTCCACACATTTTTTGTTACAGAATATTTTAAAATTGATATGATGCTTTTCTTGTACTGAAGCTAATTATTGCTAAATGTAAAGTACCTGTGTGGTAAAACAAACCGCCCCTGGCCTGTTACCGTTATGCGGGCAAGTAATGAACGCCTCGATGAGATGCTGTGTGAAGCTTAATTTTTATAGCGACCGCGCGCCCTATCGAATCTCGAGACTTTATAAAGTTGGAACCACTTTTTAAGGATTTTAGGATTCGTTAACAGTTTTAACAAACTCGCTACACTTCCCGACCCTCTTCCTCAGTTTCCCGCCTTCCCTAATATACCATTATGATTACTTTTCCAAGTTTTTTAATATCTTTCTTACAGCCCCGTTCAACATGACAAGTAATTTTGGAAATTTCATTTTAATGGGGTATTACTTTGGACTTTTTGCTTTGTTGGTGTTTTTAGAAATTCTATTAAGGATTTTCTAAGCTCTTTATATTTACCAGGAGGGATAATGACACCATTTCATAAGTTGTACGCGTTTAAATGGTTATTTTATGGCAGCAATAACATTTTGACGGAGTTTTCAGTAAATCCAGTCATAATTTCCGGTGCATGGTAAATTGATACAAGCAAAATGGCTTTGTAGCAAAGAAAATAGTACAACCGTTCGAAATATTTTTTTGTGAAGACAGACACATACCTATTAAGTTTAAACCGTACAGTAGTAGTAATTTCTTTCTTACTTATGGACAATGGTCTATGAAAACAAAGTTCAACATAATTCAGGATGCAACTTATTCTGTATCGTACTAGTATTTAAAACCAAAATCAAACACTCGCTCCCCGGATAATAATCCTTTACGGCCAACTAATATACAGCGTTACGCAATTGAACTGTTACCAACTTCACATCGATATATCTGACAAACGATAATGACAGCTACGTCAAAGTTGGGCTGATAACACTTCAGTATATTGTTTGTAAGCCGGCAAAATCATTTGCATTTAAGTTTTATACATACAACAAAAGTTATTCGCAATGGAAATTAAACGTAATAGTGTGATTGCGTTATATTTGGCTGAAAAATCACAACCAGCTATTGTTTGTCAGCTCAAACACCTCAAAGTGATGTAACAATAAAACACTGAAAACTTTGTATTCAAATTTCCACAAAATTTATTTTAAATCTTATCACTACACCTGTTTCGGCTAATTGCCTTTCGCAACTGATTTATTTTTGGCTTGCGTTTACAAATTTATATTCTCTAATGAAATAGGTTGAGGAGGGGAGAACTGTTTGTCTCAAATTGGTCATTCAGAATTATATCTGTGTTTTTTAATTTGTTGATTTCCATAGATTCAAACAAAGATAGCTAAGGCCTTTATTTTGAATGTGAAGAATTTTAAATTTGTCATTAAAAGAACGATTATGATCTAGTAGGTGAAGTGCATATGTCGAATCAGTTTTTCTATTCTTGAAAGCCCTTTTATGTTCTGCTATTCATTTATCAAAGTTTCTACCAGTTTGACCGATGTAAGTTTTTGGGCAGTCGCCAAATTGAAGTTTGTACACACCACTATTTAAGTGTTTTTTTATTTTGGCTCTTGTTATTTTTAATATATTTGCCTAGGTTGTTATTTGTTCGGAAAGCTGGTGTTATTCCTTTATTTTTTATGTGTTTGGCAATTTTTGTTGTCATTTTGCCTGTATATGTAATCGAGCAGGCAAAATAACAAAAAAAATTATTTCGCCACATTTTGGCGTACAAACGCCAAAATGTGGCCACTGCCCAAAAACTTCCACATTTAAAATTCTTCACATTTAAAATAAAGGCCTTAAGCTATCTTTGTTAGAATCTATGGAAATCAACAAATTAAAAAACACAGATATAATTCTGAATGACCAACTTGAGACAAACAGTTCTCCCCTCCTCAACCTATTTCATTAGAGACTATAAATTTGTAAACCCAAGCCAAAAATAGATCACTTGAGAAAGGCAATCAGCCGAAACAGCTGTAGTGATAAGATTTAAAATAAATTTTGTGGAAGTTTGAAAACAAAGTTTTCAGTGTTTTATTGTTACATAAAATGAATTTCCATCAAGTAACGGTCGAATCCATAAATTACCTTAAAGTGAATAAAATGTTTGTGTATCGCACCATAACTCGTTATAATGATACTGGTAGCAATGCCAAACGATATGATGGTGGACGAAAAAAACAGCAACATCATCTGAAATGGTTCGGAAAGTAAAGGCTCGACTTGAGCGAAATCCATGTCGTAGTGGTAATCAAATGGCCAAAGAACAGAAAATATCCCAGCGAAGCATGCAACGAATATTGAAATAGGAGCTCAAGGTCAAGTCTTACAAGTTCCAAAAGGCACACAATATTACACCAGAGCAAAAAAAAAAGTTCAGCTTGAAAGAGCAAAGGAGTTGTTACGCCTGCACAAACGTGGCGAATTTCCGAACATAGTGTTCTCTGATGAGAAAAATTTTCCTATTGAGACGTTAATAAACTCTCAAAATAATCGTGTTTACTTGACTGAACGCACCTACCAAAGTTTGAGCTTACGAACGGCCACCCGAAGTAATATCCCATCTCAAGTAATGGTATGGGCAGCTGTAACCGCCGATGGACGCTCTCCAATCATTTTTATTGAACCTGGTATAAAAGTCAATGTAACTTATTATCGGGAACATGTTTTAGAAGCTGCTGTAGAGCCGTGGGCAAGCAAACATTTCGGTTGTAGACCATGAACGTTCCAACAAGACTCATAAACCGTCTCATAAAGCTAGTGTGAACCAAGAATTGTTAAAAAAACTATGTTCCACACTTCATTTCATCCACACAATGACTTTTGAATTCACCAGATGCAAATCCGGTGGACTATTCCATCTAGTCCATCTATTCCATCCAGTTTTGGAGAGAAAGGTGAGGATTAAAAAATATGCCAATATGGGTGCGCTGAAAGAAGGAATTATACGTGAATGGGCCAAAATACCGGAAGATCACATTAGTGCAGCATGCAACCCGTTTTTTTGATCGTTTGAAGGCCATAGTCAAGGCAAAAGGTGACCACTTCGAGCTAAAGTGAGTGAATTCTGTAATATTGATTATTTTCACACATTTTGCCATTTGAATCAATAAAAAATAATTTCACACAAAAAATTATAATCGTTTAAATAGGTAACAGTTCAATTGCGTAACCCTATACATATAGGATGGCCGGACGAAAACGAAACATAAGCATTATCAGGAAATCCGACAATATTGTGAATCCTCAGCTACAGGTCAAATTTTGATTCAATGCGGATACATTTTCCGGTACTTTGAAAGTAGATTGATGATAGACTGTGATGAAATTACTAGTTACCAGCTGTTCTCCGTGTGTAGAGGTTCTCTCACCGGCTCTGGAACTCGCTTCAGCCATGTGTTACCTGTAGCCAAATTTAATTTAATACTGAACATCACAGTTATTTTACAACACGATGTATAATCTTTTATAACTAAATGTAATTTAAAGGGTTTTTACCCTAGTATTTTGGTGGCTCAGGCATTGTGACCTA